>VUQS01076200.1:8107-50258 GCA_015108495.1 Heterochromis multidens
GGGTATAAAAATGGCTGGGTGAAATGCACCACAGCTTCCCAGAGAACATAATTTTTACATGAATGATTTAGATGTTTGCTTTCCAGTCTGAGTAATTGTAGCTATTAGTGGCCTGAACTGCACATTTTCCTATCTGCATATCTGATTTCAGCTGAGCTAACCCTCCTGCATATTCATTTGTGCTCTGAATAGCTTAGAGGCTGTAGCAAGCAAAATATCCTGCACAGAAAATGACTAGTTTGCCTTTTTGTAGCTCTTCCTTATCTTAGAGATATTTCAGCATTCATTCTGGGTTTCTTTTTGATTTTCGGGAGGTGAAACATCACTGAAATGATCACGATGGTTTCACCCTTAACCCCCAGTTATGGTAATGACATATGCCTTTTTCACACCTTGGCTCATGTGACGGCTCACATGATCAATAGTGGGTCAACAACCCTCAGGACCACCTTCAAAGGGGACAACCCCCACTAGACTTTTTACCTGGGACTTTCCACCATTTGGATGAGAGGTGAAAAGTCTTCACAAACTTAAAGAAGTCCAGTTGCCTTTTTTCAGGCTCTCTAGACTACCATGACTTGGATGACTGAGAACCTACACAAATATTTTGCACAATTGTTCTCATGAGTTTATAAAACAGTTTATTCCACCTATTTCAGCCTGAGTGAAGTTTTATATGGAGCATTTGTATTCTGTTTGGGCTTTTAAAAAACATTTAAATAATCATAGACCCAACAAGTTTATTTTTATTTACTTTTTTTGTTTTTTGTTTTTTTTTAACCAGGATTTCTCAAAAAATATGATTTATCTGAACCTGTTGTAGTTTCCATGAATGTGGCTGTCATAGCTCTTTGGTTCTATCTTTCTATTTGTTAAACTGATGAGTCACACAATCTGTTAATCTCAAAGCCCAAATAGTTTAGATTCTGATGTCTGTCATCTCTGCTTACTTCACTGTATCACTACTGTTCAAGTTGACTGTTGAACAGCCACAAAACGTCCCTCTAATCCTCATGATGTCATCTCTCTTTCTTAAATCAGGACAGTAAAATGCTACAAAAATTAATTAAATTAATTTCTTTTATTTATCTTTATGTTTCTCCCACTGAAAACGCTACGTCAGGATGAACAGAATCAACTTTCTGGGATTTCGTTACCTGGATTATTGAGCATGCATCACGACTTTTTTTAACGTTTTTGCAGAATGATCTGTGCTCTACCTGATATAAAACTGCTATGCTGTTCCCTCATCTACTGTCCCTAAATAAAGGTTAAGATTATTAAAATGAAAAAACAAGCAAACAAACCAAAAAACATTATTTACGTACAAAGCGGCTGGTCAGCTTCCGGTTCTAATTATCCAATCACCAAGTTGCTCCAGGTGGTCAGGAGCACATTTCAAGCTCAGGTGAGGTGGTGGCTTTCAGCTGCTTCCCGCCGCTCTTTGGTCTTTCCCAGCGGGCAAAGAGAAGCGCACGTATGCCGACCGGGACCATGTCGGCGGATCCCGGACGGATGAAGAAGATGAAAACTAAGAAGATGACGGTGGCCTGGATTTGGATTAGTTTGGCGACTCTAGCCTGGCTCGCCATGGCAGAGGAGCCGTGCTGGGATGCAGATGGAGCTTTGGCGAACCCATTGACGGTGTTATCGGACTCGGAGCCGCTGGTGGAGAAACATAGCGGGGGAGGCTTTCTACCGGTACCGGTCTGGAAGTTTCTCAAAGGTAACAACATACCTGGTTCAGGTCCCACTCAGATAACTGCCCAAAACGCCAGGTTTAACTCTAACACGAAGTTAATCAAAGATACAGTGAATATACTGACAATGATGCTTTTAGATATAATTTATTTCACTTTAGTCATCTTAATTCTTTAAATGTCATTTTGACTTTTTTTTTTTTTTTAAAGAATGTCTGCAGCTCCAAATCAAAGTAATTAAGCCCGTCTTTTAACCTGCCTTTTCAACTTGTTGCAAGCAACTGTCCCCAAGTTTGAGTTGGAAATCAATCTGATTGCCATTCAAAATTATCAATGACTTCATATGTAGTTAATTTTAAATGGTAATTAGCAGACAGATGTAAGTTTAATACATCAAATATGTGGTTTGTCTAAGTCTAAATGGACTAACAGAAATCTAACATGCAACTGTCCCCAGTCTCACATCCATTGTCAATTAATTTTGTGGTATTTGGGTATTTCAGGGTTTCTTGAACTGGATAATTGAAAATATTTCTATTACAATCCATGAAACTCATTCTTAACAGAACTGATTCCTCACTCATTTTTAAACGTGGTTAAAGTTTCTGAATCAGAAACCAAGTAGTGTGTGTTTTTTTTTTTTTTTTTTTTTTTTTTTTTTTTTTTTTTTTTTTTTTTTTTTTTTTTGTTTTTAATTATTTTTCATTTTCATTTTTAACCAGTTAGATTTACATAATCTCAACCATAACAAATGTAACATGATTTGCGAAGTGCTATTCTCTGTATAGCGATATTTTCGACTGATCTTGTAAAATGTATTTTCCACAATAAAGTTTGCACGTAAAAGGAAAAATGAGTTGCTGTCGCCGCATTATGACGCAATTGTAGGCGTTTACGAACGTCATGGCGGCTCACGCTAGCGAGCTTGAGATTGCGAAGAAGAATTTAACGGATGCAATTGGCGATAATGTTAAACAGTAAGTGAAGTGTTGTCTGTATGCTTGTCTTTGTTCGCACGCTTACATTTTGGTCCCATTTCTTTGCCACCGAAATGAAGAATGACCAACGTGAATTAACTGCGCCTTGTGCATATTAGCACCTAGCTATCACCTGCTAAATCTTGCAGCAGTTCCCTCGTTACTGAGACAGGATTTGCCGCAGCTCTCTGGTGCTTTTCATGCCTCGGTGAAGGTGATGAGGAAGAAAGGTGAGAGTTACCTTGAGCTTTAATAGCGTCATGTACTCTAACGTTACGGCGGGTTTGGGTAAATCCAGCTTGAAGATGTTTAGAAGAGCTCCCCGAGTTAGCGAGCAGTGAAACTTAAAGACGACAGCATAAGGGAACAGGAACAGCTGTTTCTAGTTTCAAAAGTTAATAGCACACGAATAAAGCGTTAAGGAGACGTAATGACGTGCAGACCGCGTGTGCCCCGCGTCACTTTGTGTTGTAAATGCACCTGAAGTGTGGGAGTTAATGCTTGTCCTGTGTTGATGTTTCCTCCCTGCAGTTACTGGGCAAACCTGAAGCTGTGGTTCAAACAAAAGATCAGCAAGGAAGAGTTTGACATTGAGGCGCGTCGCCTGTTGGCACAGGAGAATGGTTAGTGTCGAGGAACAGCTCTGCTCTCTGGTCATGTTTAATGTAGAAATAGAAATGTGGCTTATTCTGTGTTTCTTTCCTTCATCCAGTCCATGTTCACAATGATTTCCTCCTGGCTATTCTTACCCGGTGCCAGATCATCGTCTCCACCCCAGGTTCGTTTTTTATTAATAACTGAATGTCTATGAAATTAACAGCTGTCATTTTTTTTGTTTTGTTTGTTTGTTTGTTTTTTTTTTAATATCAATCCATGGCTTCTTGTTTGTGACTAATTTGTCAGGAGCCGTTAGCAGCTGTTGAGATTAAAATTCCAGAATATTTCACTAAATAAAATTGCATCTCTGTCTGTGTCTTTCATGCATCTTGTTGTGTGTTCTTTTTGTCCTCTAGAGGGTGCAGGGCCTTTGCAGTGGCAAGGTAGCTGCGCATCAAAGCCCGGCAAACCAAAAGGGAATAAGAAATGTTCCTCTAGACAAAAATTTGATGTAAGTCCGCATTCTCATTTTTATCACTGCAGGGTCTGGGCGTGTTCAAGTTAACAGCAACACTACTAAAATTTTAAACAACCGTTTCCCACAAATTTCTGTTCTGTGACAGAAGGTGCACACATACTTTTAATGGATTATTAAAAAGAATACTTCTTATAAGGTTCTCCTCTCCAAATATTTTAGTTGCCTGGTGCTGTGACCACTAAATTTTTATTCAGCTGCTTGTCCATTGAGTCTCTCTTTTTTTTTGGATGAACTTTAACCCCACTATATTGGGCTGCAGCTGGTGATGATAATCCCTGTTCTGCTCTGCAGCCTCACAGAGCTCAGCATAGTGGCACATGAACCATTGCTCCACCTGATTAGTGGTCATGCAACTCACAGCAGAAAAAGGACCGTCATCACCACCGACCAGTGTAGTTTGGGTTCGTCTGACTGTTGGACGAGATCTCTTTAAAGAAGCAGCTGAATCATATTGAGGATTGCTACAACAGCAACTTGACCAGCAAACCAACCGCTAGGGAAACCATACAAAAAGGGCGGAGCTTTCAAAATAAGAGCGAGGAAATGGTGCATTAGTAAATCAGCCATGGGTGATTTCATATTCTTGGGCAGATAAAAGATAAATAAATTTTTTTTAAAAAATGCTATAATGAGTCCAAAGCTCCACTTGGGTGGCCCACCTAAGTAAGGTATATGTGTGGGGTACACTTAAAAAGTAAAATCACGACCGAGTGTTATAGCTTCTAAGGTTAGCCAGCTCAAAATAATCACTGTGTGCTTGAACAGTGGACTGACGATGTTGCTTGGATGCTTGTGTGTCCTTTAGCATCGTTTCCAGCCTCAGAACCCTCTGAGCGCCGCCCAGCCATTCAGCCCACGAGAGGCGGGGAATGAAGAGGAAGAGCTGCGTCTCAGCGCCCACACTCTGCTGCTGCCCACACGGGGCCAGCTGGAGGCTCGCATGATGGTGACTGCCTTTGAGCTCGGCCTGGATAATATCACAGACGATGCCATCAGCACCATGATCTATGCTGTTGAGGTACATAGTAACAGTTCAACAGAAGAATGACTGTTTAAACCTCAGTGCAAAGTCATAAAGAGAGAGAGGAGAGAATGATGAGAGTGAGTCTTCTGCTTCTCAAGTCTGACATTGTTTAAACATCCATGCAGTGGTTTAAATGATCAGAAAGAATATGCTCTGCGTCACTTATTATTTAGCACTGACAGCTTTGTTTTCTCTGGAGACTGAGCAGAGCGTTGTGGCTTAGCCACACCAAAATTGTTCTAGGGACCCATATGTTGTCGCCAAAAGCAGGAGGGACGTCAATTTTAGTGTCTGAGTCGGTATCCTTGAACAGCTCAGCATCTTTTTCACTTTTAGTGTTAACAAACAAGTATATAACCAGAAGTACTTCCTGAGTGAGAGGTCTGTCTATATTCCATTTATCAGTGTTCACTTGGATTAAACTACACAAAGCTAAATGGGTGAGGGAATTTACATCCAAAAGTGAATGCGACCTGTTCCACCTAGAGATGAATGGGAGCCATTTTCAGTCTGACTGTGCAATGATTCAGTGCTCTGATTTATTTCAGCACCACTTGAAAGATGTCCTGACTGCTGTAATCACGCGGAGGAAGGCGTATCGATTACGAGACGGCCGTTTCCCCTACGCCTTTGGCAGTGATGTCACGCCTCAACCTTATCTGAAAAACAGCCTTGCTGCTTACCACAGCGTTACTGAATGGTAGGGACTCCAGCTTTTATTGGCTTGTGAGCATTGTGCAAATTCATTATAGGAAAATGCGTTTGATACAGAAAAATGTTTTTGCATGTAGTTACTGTTGCTACTCTGACATAGAAAGGTTTAATGAAGTTGCTGACTTTCATCTCTGTGTCACTAGCTGCTTTCTTTTGCTGTCAATAAGGACTAATAGTATACTTTTTTTTTTCTTGAAGTCCCCCACCAAGTGCTTCCCTCCCTGCAGGCCCACCACCACAGGTGTCACCCGATGAGGCTGAGCAGCAAGCTGTTCATTTGCTGGCTTGTTCTGCTGACAGTCTTCCTGCTCCACTCCCCCCAATCAGTATGTTTGATCTCCTCGAGGCTTTACAGGTAAGAAAATGTGCTCATGTACATCACTGGTCCTCGCAACTTCAACATGTTTCACAGTGAGTTTGTTTGGAACGGCCCAAATGAAAAGTTGTGATATTCCCAAGTGAGTGGGCAAAATGAGCTTTCAAAGTTTTACAAGCTTAGCTGTTAAACATGTCTCTGTTGTGCTGCAGTGGTCAGGTTTGGTGGTATGGTCTTTGACCCTGTAAAATTTGATGCAGTTTTTCACCTTGAAAATTTGTGTTTGAGATGCTTCTTACAATCTTGTGACGTTATGTAACAGTCCATTAAAGTTAGATCCCAAACTTATTACACTAGCGTGTAATAGAGCTGATATAAACTGAAGTCATTTTTTTTCCAGCAAAAACGCCAAACTTTACTCAGTTCTAGCTTCTTATCTGTGGATATTTGCTGTCGTTTCTTGTCTTATAGTTTCCGTGTTGTCAGTTAGAGAAACCAAACCTTTTTGGGTTTTTGAATTTTCTAACCAAACTATAAATTTAAGGAAATATTCAACAGAATTGTTAAACTGTCTGCTTCACTGAATAGCTGTGTTCACAAAAAAAAAAAATAGCGTTCCCCTCTGAAATACACATGTGAAGTGTTAAAGGTTTATGTCGTCATTTCTTACTCTCTTTGCTCATGTGGATAAACTTTACTATGACATTTAATGACTCCTTTTTATCGCTGGAGTTTTTTTTCTTTTTTTTTTTTTTTAAGCTTAGCTTTCCATCATTTAACCATCAGACTTTAAATGGTTTTCTCATCTCTGTGATGTTTGTGCAATGCAGGTTCACCACGGTGTGATGCCCTCCCACACCATGTACGCCCTCAACATGGAACGCATCCTGTCACGGCTTTGGCACCCCAGCCATGAAGAACTAGAGCAGGACCACGTCCACCGGCAGCGCATAGCTGCTAAAGAGGGCATGCTTGTCAGCTGAGAGTCACCGGCCACAGGACTGTGTACGGACTGTGGGTGTTATCAGGAACCAAACACAAGAACAACCCCCAGATAGATATAAATTGGGAACTCTGTGTTTAAGAACTGAAGGCTGGAAAAATGATGTCTGTGTTGCACAGAAAGATGGAGGATGAGTGAAGTAAGATGAAAGGAAGCTGCTGTATGAGACCAGAGCGGGTAGTCATCTCCAGTAACCAGCTCCACCAGCCGTTTCGGGCAGAAAACCACAATTTTGCAACTTCTGCTCCACAGCGCAGATTAGAATATAATATGAAAAAATACATATATAAATATATTTTGTGTTTAATTTTAGGGTACACTGTCTGGGGATCCAGTCCAGGATGCAGTTGTAGAGTTTGTGGATAAGATGCCTTAATAGACTAAGCCATGTCTGAGTTGCCTCGAGTTCCTCTGTTCACATTGTCAGATATGCGCCCCTATCTAATCCTTTAGTGTTGTGTAAATAACCGGTTCACAGCATGACATACTGCACGTATAAAAGATTACGAGTATTTAAACGGTCATAAAAGTCCTGGACAGAAGATGCAGGTGTATTCATTTAATGGCTGATTAGATCTTGTGTCAGGCTGAAGTTGAGGGAAGCTGTGAGGACCTTATCTAAACCAATATATCAAGACCTGTGTTAAAAATTGAAGTAGTCCTATCATAACAGGTAGGGCCAGGGTGTAACAGCCAATCAGACAGTGAGTGAAAGCACCTGTGTGGGTTTACAGTTGGTGGGTATTTAAACTTTGCTGGACAGCTGCTTCCTGTACTCCTCACGAACATATGTCCAGTCATTTACCAGCTTCTGGTGTCAATGGTGGGCAACAGTGTCTGTACAGAATAAGTTGTTTTTTTTTTTTGTTTTTATGTCTCTTTTAAATACTTGAACATGTAAGTCTCTGTTCAGGTTAAATGTATAAAATGTATACATTTGTACTTTTTTTCTACAGAAACATATTTATATTACAGGCAGTAGTTGAGAAAATAAATAAAAAATATGCCTCCTTTTTACAAAGTGTCTCTTCTCTACACACTCCCTTCAAGTGTGTAAACAGACCTGCCTTTGCTTCATGGCGTTTCTTGTAAGTCACCAGCTGTAGTGGGAGGACGGTGATTGTGACGCCCGCGCCTGCGCGCACCCACCCGTCCCACCGCTCACTCGGGACCTCTTGCCATATTTGGCTGCCTGCGGCTCACTTCCGACGCTTCGCTGTCCAATGGGCGTCCGAGTAGATTCGTCAACCATGGCGAGCGCCTCACCGAGCTGGTGACTCAGTCTCCCGTCCACCCCAGTTTCTTCAACAACAAACACTTAATGTAACACACTGCAAGACTATCCCGTCACCTCCCTGCTAGTTTATTATTCATTAAAAAGGCACAACACGCATCATGTCGCATGTCCAACACTTTATTTTCTCATATTTACAGTTAAGTGCTCAAAATACTGCGTACAAATATTACTAAGTGTTAACTTGAGGTTTAACATTAGTTACACCTATATCACAAAGTTGCATGAAGGTAAGTATTAAGAAAGTAAGGCAGTTTTGTCAGTAAACACACACCTATGAGTGTTTAGGTAAAGGTGTGAACTTTTTTTTTTTTTTTGTTAGTGTTCTGTACATATAGTCGCTGGTGAATGGGATACTCAGTGCTTGACTCAGGTCTATATGTATACATTGCTACTTGACATAGTGAAAAGCTTGATTCACATTGTGTCTATGCAGTTTGATCTCACACAAGCCCCAACTCTCCTCCAGTCGTGGTGCAGGATATGGGGCCACAGTCAAGTGATAAGGTGTGGACACTTGCCATAGCTGGTTCGACAGATTACAGATTTCATTATGTAGTTTAAGGTGGAAATAAATGATACAGACAAAAATGCTAGAAATATGTAACAAGCCAGATCAGAGGCGTCGGTAGAGCAAAGGTTTCCTCTGAGCTGTGTGCGCCTGTGCAATAAGTTTGATGGCTTCTGCTCTGTAATAATTCACTGTTAATTCACTGACCAATAACAAGTATTTTGTCAGTCACCCTCCATTTGGATACAGTCTGAGCGGATATTTTGGTGGAGAAAAATGCGCTGAGACTTCCCTGAAAGGCTGAACAGGCCACTTTAAGCTGCATTTGGTCCCCAAGCAGTGTCCCTTGGTTCCTTTTCCCTTGGCAGTCTAGTAAGCTTGGAGCTGCTGCGTCAAAATGAGCTGGCAGCCGCTGTTAACGTGGTCCATCACCTTTTGTTTGAGCAGAGCCAGCTCGTCCCGGAGGACGTTGGCAGAGGAAACCAACTCCGTGTTTTGGCTCTTTAGGTTTTTGACCCTGTCCTCCAGTCGGGCAATCCTCTCCAGCTTCCTTTTCCGGCATTTGGACGCGGCCACCCTGTTCCTCATGCGCTTCCTTTCTGCTTTGATGCGCTCTTGGGACTCCATGTCGATAGGGGAAAGCGGTGGGGTGTCACCGGACATCTCCGGGACCGTCTGTGGCTCCTCTTTGAGCGCATGTAGCCGTGAGTGCTGCGCTGCCGCCAGCTGGTGGTCCATGTGGTTGTGGGACGGCTGTGGGGCGGCCGGGTAACTTGTAGGTGGCTGCCTCTCGCCGGCAGGTGCAGACGTAGAGCCTACAGCCCGAGTGAAACTGCTCAAGTTTGTGTACTCCGGCGGCTCCGTGCGCACCGTGCAGCTGTAGGGAATCCCGCCGCTCTCGGGCGCAGCGGAGCTGGATGTCATGCCGTTGGCAGAGCCGGTCTGTGGGTCAGGTTGGGCGGCAGGTATTTGCTGCTGGTAGTGGAGCTCAGCCAGTGCCCTCACAAAACCTTCAGCAAAGCCCTCCTGCTCGTCGGTGATGTTTTTGGAACAGATGAACTGGGTCGGGGTGGGAGTTGTCAGCCCGTTGCAGGACTGGATGATCAGTCTCTCCAGTTCAGGTGAGGCCAGCTTCAGTAACCCGACATCAGGGGACGTCAGGATGTCCAGGGCCTTGGCGCCCAGATGAGGTTTAAAGTTTTTCGGGTCGTTTAGATTCAGGGTCATGGTTTGTTTGAGGGTTTTCGGGTTGAACCCGTACACTGCCGCCCCGTCATGCTGAGAGTTGGAGGCTTCGTCGTAGAAGGTCGCTTCCATTTTTCTGGACATAAAGTTTTGTTCACCCTGAGGGAGTTATTTTTTTTCTCCGTTAAAAAAAATAGTCCAAGGTCGACTGTTTACATAGGTCCCGTGACAGTCCGTCAACTGTATTGCGATAGAGTCCGCCTATTGTTGAAGTTCAACTCACTTGACAACTTTATGTCCTGGGAAAACTTTTCTTTTGTGCGCCGTGCGCTCGTCAACAACAAAAACTGTCCCCCCGCCGCTGAATCTCTGTGTTTTTACACTCCAAAGATCCTCTGTGAGTTATCCTCGCTCCCAAAAAGTAAAAACAGTGCCTGAAAACGGCTAACACTTTCTATCACTTCCAACGTGGAGACGAACTTTATCCACCTCTAAGCTGCAGCTCGACTGAAAATAACAATGATGTCATTTCTACAGCCTGTGATTGGCTGGAGATGACTTGGTAGGCGGGATATATCTAATGACATGCAGGTTGCTCTGACAACTGGCCATATCCCCGCCCACCGCGATGGCTTATGGGATTAGGTAATGCAGACAGTGGAGCAATGTACTCTGGGATTACGTAGTGTTTTTGAATATTTAGTTACCCGCTCAATTACTAGTTATCCCTAAGTGCGAGCTGTGGGTCCGTAGAGATGAGCGCTGATTGGAAATAAATCAAGAGTCTTTAAATAAGATGCTTTTGATCAGGAAAATATTGTCTAAGGCTGTAAGTTTCACAGACGTTAACGTTAGAAAAAAAAAAATCAGAACAAAGAGATAATACAGCTGCTTCAGAATGCAGAAATTATGAAATTATCAGTGTCTGTATCTGTGCAGGAAGAACTCGACAGGACATTTACGGAAGTGGGCACATGTCGGCTGGTAAAACTGGGTTAAAGACAGGAGAGAACCTGCATCAAGAGCTCTTTTGTTGCCCACAAAAGATGTGTTCCTACACCAGTGCATGTTTTAAGTGTCTTTTTGATTTTTTGCAGTGTGAAGAAGGCATGCGTCCTCTGCAATGCATGTATTTACTGGCAAAGTGTGGACTTATGTGGACGGTATGTGGAAAGAAATAACATTCAAGACAACAAAGCTTAGAAAGATAAGCACAAAAAAAGGCTATTATTTACAAGCAAATGAGTATTTGTACATACAGCGCATCCGGAAAGTATTGACAGCTCTTCGCTTGTTCCACATTTTGTAATGTTACAGTCTTATTCCAAAATGGATTAAATTCATTTTTCACCTCAAAATACTGCACACAGTTGATTGGACGTGATTTGGAAAGGCACACACCAGTCTATATAAGGTCCTATAGTTAAAAGTGCATGTCAGAGCACAAACCAAGCCATGAAGGAAGGGTACAGAAAAATTTCTGCAGCATTGAAGGTCCCAATGAGAACAGTGGCCTCCATCATCCATAAATGGAAGAAGTTTGGAATCACCAGGACTCTTCCTAGAGCTGGCCGCCCAGCCAATCTGAGCGATTGGGGTGGAAGGGCCTTAGTTAGGGAGGTGACCAAGAACCCGATGGTCACTCTGACAGAGCTTCAGTGTTGCTCTATGGAGAGAGGAGAACCTTCCAGATGGACAATTATTTCTGCAGCACTCCACCAATCAGGCCTGTATGGTACAGTGGTCATAACAAAGCCACTCCTCAGTAAAAGGCACATGACAGCCCGCCTGGAGTTTGTTAAAAGGCACCTGAAGGACTCAGACCATGAGAAACAAAATTCTCTGGTCTGATGAAACAAAGATTGAACTCTTTGACCTGAATGCCAAGCGTCATGTCTGGAGGAAACCAGGCACCGCTCATCACCTGGGCAATACCATCCCTACAGTGAAGCATGGTGGAGGCAGCATCATGCTGTGGGGATGTTTTTCAGCAGCAAAAAACTGGGAAACTAGTCAGGCTTGAGGGAAAAATGGATACAGCAATGTACAGAGACATCCTTGCTGATAACCTGCTCCAGAGCGCTCTGGACCTCTGACTGGGGCGAAGGTTCATCTTCCAACAGGACAACACATCCAAGATAACTAAGGAGTGGCTTCAGGACCACTCTGTGAATGTCCTTGAGTGGCTCAGCCAGAGCCCAGACTTGAACCCGATTAAACATCTTTTATCTCTCTGATTGATCTCTGGAGAGATTTGAAAATGGCTGTGCACCGACGTTCCCCATCCAACCTGATGGAGCTTGAGAGGTTCTACAAAGAAGAATGGGAGAAACTGCCCAAAAATAGGTGTGCCGAGCCTGTAGCATCAACCTCAAAAAGACTTGAGGCTGTAATTGCTGCCAAAGGTGCTTTAACAAAGTATTGAGCAAAGGCTGTGAATACTTATGTACATGTTATATTTTGGGTTTTTATTTTTAATCAAGTTACAAGAATTTCAAGCAAACTTTTTTCACTTTGTCATTATGGGATATTGTGTGTAGAATTTTGAGGTGAAAAATGAATTTAATCCATTTTGGAATAAGACTGTAACATGACAAAATGTGGAACAAGTGAAGCGCTGTGAATACTTTTAGGATGCACTGTATGTGAACACTAGGGTATAAACACTAAATTATAGTGTTGTATGGGTAGTCCATATTTCTATATTTGCAATTTACAGTAGGTTATAAGATTTGTTACACCAATCCTAAAGTGCAGCTCTAGCACTAATATTATCATATAACAAACAGTTATGTACAGTTATAGTCTCTTTTTCCTAGTACCAGTATTGTATGATGCAATTAAATCCAGTTAGCTACTGAGCCACAAAGTATTTTATTTAGCCAGCCTTTTTCATAAAAAAAAGACTCTTTCAGGATAAAACTTTTCCACTCTTTAGGGAACATTTACTTATAAATATACACAGTAGCTTATTAGAGTCGTTTTCTCTCTTGTATGTGTTCAAACAGAAGATGTCTGTGATGCTTTTTGATGTGTGGAGTGAGCCAAATGTTTGGCATGACATTAAAATATAAAAAAACTAACATGCAACAATTTGTTTTGGTTATGGTGTAGTACTAGTAAGAGCCTTCCTGCACTTTTACACATGTTTATTTTGCAATGCATTTTTGCACAGAAACAAATCAGAATGAAGTTCTGACCAATCTATAGATGATTTTGTAACAGCAAAAATGGTGGTATAGGTATAACTTCGAGGGGCTTTTTAAAATCTTATATTGAGGGGAAAGCAGGCAACTTTAACAACTATTTTTTATCAGATATTAATTGGGCAGTGTTTATGTCCTAGTGACCTTTCAAATTAAACGTAATTTACATTATGTTATGAAATAACCACCCAAATAAGTTCCTGTAGGTGCTATCAAGATGGCTGCTGAGTGGCAAGACTTGCTTGAAGAAAGACTTTGATATGACACATGAATTCCTTAAACACTGTAAATTTAGCATGAATTGTTATTTAGCTAAATTTGTCATGACTAATGTAAAATATAATAAGCCCAACCCACTAAAAGCCTCAGGTAATCTTAACAGTGGACTGTACTAAGAAAAAAATTGAACTGACTGAATGATGTACTACTCATTTAATAACACATATAAGGGGATGCCAACACATGGACTGGATCTTACCTGTGCACTGACAGTTTGACCCAACCCTAATGCATAACAGTATATTTTAATCTACACGCTGTGCATGAGATAAGTGTAAAAGTCTTTAATGCAGTCACTGGTATTGCAGTCTTAACTGCCCTGCACTGTGCATATGGATATGTGTTCATTCACTCACATAGGCTTCATAGGTAAATGCAAAGCTGCACTAATGACAGAAGCCTTTGTACAGCTGCTGTCCAGTCTGTCTGGTCTACCCCATTGTATTATTCAACATGTTCTCCTCAAGCCAACTATAAATAAGTTAACAGCCCCAGACAGACAGGCTGGGATAACCAGAGCTGCCTGAGGTCAACAATCTCCAGATGGCACGTTGTCTTCATGAGAAGGCTGTGCAACACCCAAGTATGACACCCTGAAGTATAAAACCCTGTGCTGGAATGCTTTCTTTCTTTCTTTCTTTCTTTCTTTCTTTCTTTCTTTCTTTCTTTCTTTCTTTCACACAGTAACTTTCTGGGCCCCTGTGTCTGTACACCTGTGTCGAGACCCACAGAGGAGTATTTCCCAATCAAACTATCGCTGTGGCCTGGCGATGCTTCCTGTTTCTCTGTCAGCTTTCCCCCTCTACCGGGTCGATGGGGTCGCCTTTAGATAACAGTGCTTTCCTCCTCCCTGGCTGGGCCAGCTGTTTCCACTGCACAGAGTTTTCTAATCAGGAGCTGGTCCCGCCTGTCTCCCAACAGGCCCTGTTTTTGTTGTACAGAGGTGGGACAGTCCAGGGTTCACGGAAACACCCCTCCTCTCTCGTCCCCTTTATTAGAGCAAAACACAGAGAGAGGCTGTATGTGCATGTGTTGATGTATCAACAGAGCAAAGTTTTGATTACCTTCAGGCGTGGACTTGAGGGACACCAACACACACACACACACACACACACACACACACACACACACACACACACACACTGGCCAGTGAGAGAGACAGATGAGATTTCAAACACTGTCCATGCAGTGTTTGTTGAAGACCATCTGTTTCTTCCTGTCCTGCTGCTTGGTGTTTCTCTGTACTCCATCTCTGCTGATCATTCCTGGCCCAAACACACTGGTCACATCCAGCAGCACTTCCTTTACACAGCTGCTTATATCCTTCAATAACACAACAGGGTAAAGAGGCAAGGTAGGATTCAGAATGAAAAACCTGAAATAATCAGCTCTTAGACTGTTTAGTGTCAGTTAGTTCTAGGTTGTTATTGAAGATTGCTTCAATGCACATTTGCTGTTTTTTTTTTTTTGCAACTATATGTACTATATGTATATGTATAGTTTTGTATTTTCTAATTAGTTTTTTGTTTTTGCTTTTTTTAAATTCAGTTTAGTTTCAGTTAGTTTCCAGAGTGGGCTTTCTTGTTTTAGTTTAGTTTTTATTGTTTGAAAATGTGTAGTTTTAGTCTTTTTAATTTTTGATTGTATGGAGGGCATGTGTCAGAGGCAAGATTCAGGAAAATCAGTACAGGTATTCCAATAAAAACACAGAACTTTTTGAAAGTAGTTGACTCGCAGTCTTGTAGACATCCAGTCTCAATACACCTTTTCACCAATGCCTCATCAGGCAAGTTGTAATAAAATTTCTTCCAAACTAACAAATGGGCATACGAAAGCTAAGTATATTTCTTCCATATTTTTTCATTTTATTTTAGTCGATTTTCCGAATTCACAAAACCGTTTCAGTTAGTTTAAATTTTTTTCAAATTTTTTTAATTTTAGTTAACTAAAATTTTTTTTTTTTTCACATCTACTTTTAGTTTTTAGTTTAGTTAACTACAATAACCTTGTTTTCTACACACTTTGAAAAATCAAAATTTGTAAAATGGTCAATTTAAACTTTTCAAATAAAATATAAAAATATAAAATGATTCAAATATACATTAAAAAAATATGACAAGGGAAATACGATGAAAAAGTACATCAGCTGATTTCTGAAGCTAAAATGAGTGACCTGCTCAGGATGGGGAGATGCGACCGTAAGCTTTTTGACCGCTTTCGCGTTCCGTCTAGCGGAATTTCTGGTCCAGCAGAGTTAAAGCGCTGCTTTAACGTTGAAAGTACCCTGATCAGAAACTTGAACGATAAACATAAATGTTATCCGCACTGAAATAATGTTTTGATCACTGGGTAAGTTCTGAGTGTCGTGTCAGTTTATGTACTCTCGTCCTTTTTGTTTATTACATGTATTATATAAGCACTAGTTTTTTTTTATTTTTATTGTTGCTGTACTGTCTTACCCGCTGCAGCTGCACTTCACATACTCATGCACTCCAACCGAGTGCATGAGTATGTGAAGATGATGAAAAGAAAACCTTTTTCATAAGCAGATGCGCAAATTGCCTTAAGAATGGCGTTTTTCTTGCATTTGTTGCATTTGTTGCAACCTGCTCAAAGTCGACACTGATAATGTAACCTGGTTAATAATAAACCTCCTCCCCCCAAATTCAGATGAGCTCGTCTCCTCATGGCAGAGACTTTTTATGTTGGTGTGGATGTGGGCACAGCCAGTGTGAGGGCTGCACTGGTGACCAGAGAGGGCCTACTGAAGAGCACTGCAGAGGAGCCCATCAGCATCTGGGAGCCTGAGTCTGACCACTATGTCCAGTCCTCCACTGAGATCTGGGAGAAATGCTGCACAGTTGTTAAGGTAGGACTTAAGAGCGTTGGTGCACAGCCATTTTCAGATCTCTCCAGAGATGTTCATTCAGGTTCAAGTCTTTGCTCTGGCTGGGCCACTCACAAGGACATTCACAGAGTGGTCCCGAAACCACTTCTTTGTTATCTTGGCTGTGTGCTTAGGGTCATCTGAGGTCCAGAGCGCTCTGGAGCAGGTTATCAGCAAGGATGTCTCTGTACATTCTGCATCCATCTTTCCCTCAAGCCTGACTAGTCTCCTAGTTCCTGCTGCTGAAAAACATCTCCACAGCATGATGCTGCTCCCACCATTCTTCACTGTAGGGATGGTATTGCCCAGGTGATGAGCGGTGCCTGGTTTCCTCCAGACATGACGCTTGGCATTCAGGTCAAAGAGTTCAATCTTTGTTTCATCAGACCAGATACTTTTGTTTCTCGTGGTCTGAGAGTCCTTCAGGTGCCTTTTGACAAACTCCAGGCAGGCTGTTATGTGCCTTTTACTGAGGAATGGCTTTGTTATGACCACTCTACCATACAGGTCTGATTGGTGGAGTGCTGCAGAAATGGTTGTCTATCTGGAGGTTCTCCTCTCTCCACAGAGCACCACTGGAGTTCTGTCAGAGTGACCATCGGGTTCTTGGTCACCTCCCTGACTAAGGTCCTTCCACCCCAATCGCTCAGATTGGCTGGGTGGCCAGCTCTAGGAAGAGTCCTGGTGGTTCCAAACTTCTTCCATTTACACATGATAGAGGCCTCTGTGCTCATTGGGACCTTCAATGCCGCAGAAATTTTTCTGTAACCTTCCCCAGATCTGTGCCTCGATACAATCCTGTCTCAGAGATCTACAGACAATTCCTTGGACTTCATAGCTTGGTTTGTGCTCTGACATGCACTGTCAACTATGGGACCTTATATACAGGTGTGTGCCTTTCCAAATCACGTCCAATCAACTGAATTTACCACAGCTGGACTTCAGTCAAGTTGTAGAAACATCTGACAGATGATCAGTGGAAACAAGATGAACCTGAGCTCAATTTTAAGTGTCATGGCAAAGGCTTATGTACATGTTATATTTTGGGTTTTTATTTTTAATCAAGTTGCAAGAATTTCAAGCAAACTTTTTTCACTTTGTCATTATGGGGTATTGTGTGTAGAATTTTGAACTGAAAAATGAATTTAATCCATTTTGGAATAAGGCTGTAACATGACAAAATGTGGAACAAGTGAAGCGCTGTGAATACTTCCCGGATGCACTGTACTTTAACACAATTCAACAGTCTTCCCAGGAGTGGACGTCCCAGCAAATTCACACCAAGGTCAGATTGTGTAATGCTCTGAAAAACTGAAAAAAAAACCCAAGAGCTGCATCTCAGACTCTGCAGCCCTCAGTTAGCATGTTAAATGTTAAAGTTCATGACAGTACAATTAGAAAACAACTGAACAAGTTTTGCTTGTTTGAAAGGGCTGCCAGGAGAAGGCATCTTCTCAGCTTAGGTTTGCAAAGTTTCTTATGAACAAACCACAATGCTTGTGGAACAATGTCCTTTGGATGAGACCAAAGTGGAGATGCTTGACTGTAATGCACAGCACCACATTTGGTAAAAACCAAACACAGCATATCAGCACAAACACCTCATACCAACTGTCAACCACGGTGGTGGAGGGGTGATGATTTGGGTTTGTTTTGCAGCCACAGGATGTGGGCACCTTGGAGCATGAGTCAACCATAAACAACTCTGTATACCAAAGTATTCTAGAGTCAAATGTGAGGCCATCTGTCTGACAACTAAAGCTTTGTCCAAACCGAGTCATGCAACAGGACAACGATCCCAAGTACAGCAGCAATTCTACAACAGAATGGCTGAAAAAGAAAAGAATCAAGGTGCTGTAATGATTCAGTCAGCATCCAGGCCTCAAGCCAATTTAAATGCTGTTACAGAACCTTAAGAGAGCTGTGTAGAAATGAATGTCCACAGACCTCAATGAACTGAAGCAATGCTATAAAGAAGAGTGGGCCAGAATTCTTTCACAACACTGTGAGAGACCGATAAAGTCATACAGAAAATGATTACTGCAATAATAAAAACAATTATAAAAACAACATATGAGAGATACAGTAGATATATAAGCTATACAAAAATTATATAAAAAATATAACTATACAAGTAAAATAAAAGAAACTGAGCTACAATAAGCTCTGTACATATTTATGCAATGAAAACCTTTTTAAAAAGATGATACAGAAAATTATGAAGAAATACTGAAATAGCACCATCACATAGTTTGTGCAACAGAGCATCTCAATCTCCATTTTTTCCAATACTCTCAGGACTATAGCACATGTAGCAGAGTAGCATCACACTGAGCAGCCAGTGGTTTAGAAACAAGCTGCGAATTAAGCTGTATGCTATAAACTAGTTTGAAATGCATTGCTGAAAAGTTGTTAAATAGGACCCAATCAATTTCCCTTTTCTATATAACTCCCTTGTAAATACAGCATAACTGTATGTATGTATAAAGAATCTTGGCCATATATCATTATCTGAATTTTTTACTCCCTAAATTGGCCCCAAATATCCAGTATTGGTCAGGCTCTACTTTGAATGGCAGCGCACACACACTTTTGGCAACAGCTGCCTTAAGTTAGTGGAGGTACACACTCTGCAGCTGGCATATGTGGTAGATGACTGGTCTCTGTGACAAAAAAAATTAACATTACAAGGTTTTTCCTGGCTCAAAATGGGCCTTTGGGGGAAGCATGATTCATTTAGTTAAGGCAAAGAGTCTGTGCTACCTTAGTTAATTGAGGTTTATGCATCTTCCCGTACAATAATGAAAAATGTGTTTTAAGTGTGAGTAAATTTAATGTTACTTAAAAGAAAAATACTGGTTGAAAATATTTTTAACCATTATTGATGATTTTCCTTTAGTGGAAGGCAAAAACCTCTTTGGTGGGTACTATTTTTTTTAATATGCAGGAATACCCCTGTATTAGACTCACAGCATGTTGTAAACCTATTTAGTTTTTTATTTATATATACTTTTCTTTGAACGAATCTATTTTCATATTAGCTGGGCTACTAACAATCTTTTCTATGTATTGCCAAGTTACTCCCTGGGTTTCAAGTTACACTTAGTTGGGAATCTCAAGCTCACATTATGTGTAAGTGTCATTTAAACAGCTGATTATTTGTAAAAAGCCAATGAGGACAGATTGACATCATAAGCTGACGAATGTATATGTGACCTCTTACAGTTACAGTATGTGTAAAAGCACTGAGCAAATGTAATTTAAAAACAACTGCGTATATTTGTTCCAGAAAGTTACTCACAGTGTGGAGAAGAGCCAGATTAGGGGGATTGGCTTTGATGCCACCTGCTCTCTGGTGGTTTTGGACCAAAGCTTTCAGCCTGTGCCAGTCAGTCAGGAAGGTAAGTGATTTATTTCATTGCGTTTTTAGTCCTCAATGGCATGACCTGAATACTTGGTAGGAATCGGTTATGTAAGCCACATTTTAGTATTAAACCCTCCAGCTGAGCATTGATCCTTTAGGGTAAAATCACCTCCTCCACAGTGAAGTCCAAGGTCATGGTCAGCTACAGAGTAGAAGCCTGGAGCTGGCAGTGATTCATGTTTTTGCTTATTAAGCAAGACACAAAGAGCATGACCCAGATACTTGGGTCTAAATACTGAATATATACTGCAAGATAACATTTATCCACGACAACAGTTTTATATATCATGTCTTAACAGATTATTTAATCAAAATAAAATGACTCTGGAATACTGGGTGTATATACAGTATTAGCCCTCTGGTGTCTGTTACTACTTTTTACTGTCAGTAATGGCAAACCTTCTCCCTTCCTGACCCGCTTTTCCCAGGTGACCCCCAAAGGAACGTGGTGATGTGGATGGACCATCGTGCTGCAGAGCAGGCTGCTCATATAACAAACACCGGCCACAGGGTCCTGAGCAGGGTAGGAGGGGTCATGTCACCAGAGATGCAACCCCCTAAGCTGCTCTGGCTGAAAGAGGTGAGAGGTGAGCAAGGTCACCACTGATCTCTGCATGTTTTATTGTTGCCCTTTGCACTGGCAAAGAGCAGATACCTGGTGTTTTCTTTTTTATTTTTATTACTGTTTCAGCCTTGCATATCTTTCAATGGATGCTGGTCAGTCAGTTCATACCTGTGCAGTTGTTGCTTATTGAACGGTGGTTCATTCCTACACATTTCGCCCAGAATCTAAAGGAACGCTGCTGGAACAAAGCCACTCACTTTTTTGATCTACCAGACTTCTTGTCTTGGAAGGCAACCGGCTCTTTAACGAGGTGAGCTTTGCTCGATGATGTTATGAGTACTTACACATTTATCTGTGTCTAATAAAAAAGGACATGGATTTGAAAAGAGACACCACTGGCAGACCTATAAGCTCTTGCTTATGTTAATCATAATATATTTGCTGGTGTACTGTTGTACTGTCCCATAAAAACACTGATCTTGTTTCTATTCTCAGTTTAAAAGAAAATAATGTGGTTGCCCACGCCAAATCCTTTGTAATATGTATGGACAAAGTGTTTTAATTCAATTCAATTTTATTTATATAGCGCCAAATCACAACAGCAGTCGCCTCAAGGTGCTTTATATTGTAAGGTAAAGACCCTACAATAATACAGAGAAAACCCCAACAATCAGATGAGCTCCTATGAGCAAGCACTTGGCGACAGTGGGAAGGAAAAATTCCCTTTTAACAAGAAGAAACCTCCAGCAGAACCAGGCTCAGGGAGGGGCAGCCATCTGCCATCTGCACGCATGTTTTATGATGCAGTGACCTTCACAAGATACTCGTATCTAATGTGTGCTGTTAAATAAAGAGTGAATAGCACATTTATTATCTTACACTATTTTCCAGTTGATGCATGTTGTCCAATGTTGCACAGGTCTTTATGTACTCTGGTGTGTAAGTGGACCTACTGCCCTCCAGAAGGATGGGATGCCAGCTTCTGGACAAGCATTGGACTAGACGACCTTCTGGAAAATAACTTCTCCAAAATAGGCCAGAAAATTAAAAAAATTTAAAAATTCACAAGTCAGTCTGACTGATTATTTCTTAATCTTTTCAGTATTTGTCTTTCTTAACATGTGGTCTATTTATCATCCAGGCAGTGTGACCTGTCCCCCAGGAAGTCCACTGGGAGAGGGCCTTACTTGGACGGCAGCAGCAGATTTGGGTTTGGACCCAGGAACTGCAGTTGGTGCTTCTCTCATTGATGCTCATGCTGGAGGCCTAGGTATCAGATAATGAATCACACTTACTTGAAAACAAAAGTATTTGGTTGTCATGAGTAAGCTGACATTGCTCAGGTTACAGCCCCTTTCACACAGCCTGCTCAACATTGGACTGCGGCAGCTTTGTTACACCTTCTGTTCTGTGTGAAAGGCGTAGTGATGGAATGGAGGGTAATCACACAGCCAAGTCAAAATTTGTGTTAAAGGGAGGGTCACAAAAAACACTGATGCTATTGCATTAGAACGGGATTATATTTCCTTGAACACACACAAACGCATGCACACACACACGCACACACACACACACACACACACACACACATACACATACACACCAGGGATGCGTAGCTGTTCTTATTATGGTATCTTGTAACTTTCCTGGAGGTTGTTTTGTGGAAGCATGCGGACATGCTGGCCGGGCAAAAATCCCTCTAAGCCATCACATTGTTATGCCTATTTAAAGCTATTTAAAGGAAAATGGTGGCATAAAATCTGATGTCACTCATGCAAAGTTGACATTTTGTTGTGATCTGTGGGTCAAAATAAAAAAAAAAAGTTCATCTTTTAGATATATACACTTAGTAAATTTTTTTTCTACAAACATTTACTAAGTAGACTTTAATGTTTATTGTGTGCAAGTGTTGAATTCCACATGTGGTTGTGGGTTTTCAGTATCTTGTGTGCACAGTTTAAAATGTCACTCCAGAGGAAAGCATGTGCCAAGTTATAGAATTATTTTTGTGGGTGCATAAATATTGTTTGTCCTTCAAGCTCGGGTCCTCTACCAGAGGCCTGGGAGCTTGAGGGTCCTGTGCAGTATCTTTGCTGTTCCTAGGACTGCGCTCTTCTGGACAGAGATCTTGGATGTCGTTCCTGGGATCTGTTGGAGCCACTCGTCCAGTTTGGGGGTTACTGCCCCGAGTGCTCCAGTAACCACGGGGACCACTGTTGCCTTCACCTTCCACATCTTCTCTAGCTCCTCTCTCAGTCCTTGGCATTTCTCGAGCTTCTCGTGTTCCTTCTTCCTGATGTTGCCATTGCTTGGTATTACTACATCTATCAGTATGCTAGGCTCTGGCCTCTCAATTGTGCATCCCCAAAATATCTCCAAAAGGAGGCTCCCGGGAGGCATCCTAACCAAATGCATAAACCACCTCAGCTGTTTTCTTTTGACGTAGAGGAGCAGTGGCTCTACTTCAAGCTCCCTCCTGATGTCTGAGCTGCTCACCCTCTCTCTAGTGCTTACAAATACAAGAGGCTGAAATAAGTTTCTCCTGTGGGGTGCCTGGGCTAAGCCTTATGGATAGAGTGAGCATTGCTGTGCTTGTTTGTGAAACACCAGCCCATTGATCAGTGGGTGACCTGCCACAAGCTGAAGCACTAATTGTCAGGATAGTTTGGTCTTGACCAAAAAGTGAAAACAACCTGCTCGACCAGCTGACAAGTTGTGACTATGCTTAGTTTAAAAAAGATGAAAAAAAAAACCCTAGTTTAGGTTTTATGAGTTAGCTGAAAGAAGGAAGTGAGAAGAGAGATACAACAACAACAACAACAACAACAACCGTAGTTTAGTAAGTGAGGATTGGGTACCTAGTATGTGTTTCAGATCAGACATTCCCAGCTTTAATATTTTGGAAAATAAACTGAATGACAAACCTGCCGGAGATGTTAGTGTATTTCTAACCACTTTGGTGGCTTCAGGGCAGCAGCAGACCTTCCTCAGGTTCAGAAATCCTAACCATCTGGTTTTGTTGAACTCCTCGTGAACTCTTCCCTCTGACCTGTGAATGTGACCTCTGCCAATCACACATTGTTGTATCAGTCAGAGGTTATAACACTCTGCACCGTTAGTTTCTGTTCATGTCACAGTGATGTAGACTCACCGCTCACCTTAAACTCAGTCCAGCTTAACAAACATTATTCCAGCAGTTAGTGTCACTGCTGAATCCCATGTAAAAGGGTTAGAGCACAGTTTCAATCAGATGGATTTAAATCTTTAACAGCAGCTTTGAAACTTTGCATTAGATAACACCAAGAAAACTTCATTATTACAATTAATCTCTTCCCCTGCATAAAATGAAGTCTGGTATTGACTAAACATGGTTAAAATCAACATTACGTTGCTCCTTCCAGGTGTGATCGGCGCTGATGTGAAAGGTTTTCATTTGCCCTGTGAGGGCCAGCCGATCACCACACGCATGGCGTTGATCTGTGGAACGTCAACTTGTCACATGGCGGTCAGTGGTTCAGAGCTGTTGTTCACCTGATCAGTGTGAAAAATTACACAGTACTATAAATTGCTGTACTAGTGTACTGCTCCCCAATGGCCTTTGTGATTCTTGTGTACGTCCCTGCTCCCCATGACTAATAAAAACCTTCTGATGATTAATCCTGTACTCACATCCTCCATTTCCTAGGTACACACTCTATCTTAAGTAGTCTGATAAGTTATCTTTCTAAAAGCCACTCTGAATATTTTACTTGTTTGTAGCTATGTTAGCATTGTTTAAAAATTGTTTACAGACATAAATTATCCTGTCTGCACAGGCCAACTGAAGTAACTATGAGACGAGAAGCAAACTGCTCATGTCCTGTTAGTCAGGCAGTTTTTATTTTCATTTATAAAATATTTGCCTCTTGTATCAGAGAGCTGTATATCTATTTTTAAAAATCACTCTTACAGGTATACAACTAATTAAAAGATTTCCTGTGTCATCAGATCAGTGAGCAGCCTCTGTTTGTGCCAGGAGTGTGGGGGCCCTACCTGTCTGCCATGGTGCCTGGACTGTGGCTCAACGAGGGTGGGCAGAGTGTGACAGGAAGGCTGGTCAGTCTACTGATATTTTTCTTAATTTTTTTAAGACATTTTAACCTCTTTATGCTGCACAAAGACACCAAGATGTGATCAACACATCTGGGCAGATCAGTAACAAAGTCTCATAGCAGTTTGCCTCCTATGCTGTAAATAGGTGTCTTTGATCCTGACACATTAATACTAATGAGGAGCATAAAAGGCAAGTTGTTAAATGTCTTAGGAAAAATGCCAAGAAATAATGATTACTCTTTGGAAAAGAAATTTAATTTGTTTTAAAGAAACTAGGGTTTTTTTTTTTTTTTGGCATCAGATTTTAATATAGTTAAACTGAAGGATTATTAACTGGGCTTTTAAAATCTCATTCATATAGAAAAACAACAATATTTTCTGTTTTCTGAGTTCTGGAATATGAGGATTTGATATTTTCTCCTCACCTTTAACATTTAAACTACTGGGTTGACAAAATGAGCTAATGCTTTTGACTGTTTATAGATTAGTCATTTGTAGTGCTTTTCAGTTTTAAATGTATTGCTCTTTCCTCCCTCAGATTGACCACATGGTGAAGGGTCACGCCGCATACACCCAGCTCCAGGAACAGGTTCAGCAGAGGTCAGCTGATGCTTTTAATGCTGCACTTCCCAAAAACGCTTTTGCACATCTGTCATCCTCATCAGCTGATGTAGAATAATGTTAAGTAAGCTTTAGGAAGATTAGAAGCTCGGTAGTGTTGTGCTTTCAGTGCAACTCGACTATTCTCTAGAAGAATGGACAATTTAATTGTTTGATATACGGAACTTAACATTTGCTGAAAATTACATAAAGATTCCCTGGTGTTGTCCATGCGTACCAACCAGCATGGCGTTAATATAATATCAGTAATATCAGTTGTCTTTTTTCTACCCAGTGCAAATGTCTATATTTTTTTCTTTTGGTGTCCTGGCAACAACATTTTTAATTTGCCCTCCCAGGTTTCCTTTTACTGGCGAGAATATCTACAACTACTTGAACAACCACTTGAGTCTGATGGCTAACTCCAGGTCTGCTGTCGATCTGCTGGGGTCCAGTCTTCACGTGTGGCCGGACTTCCACGGCAACAGGTCGCCCCTGGCTGACCCATATTTGAAGGGCATGGTAAAGGCTCATGACTTAGAAAACTTTTATTAAATGCATTAAGTAAATTTTTCCCACTAACATTCCAAAGCGAAGTGGTCAGATGTTCTTCTGCCATGTGTTGAAAAATTAGATGAGAAGATTGTTACTAATTTCATTTCTGTTAGTTATGGAGTGGGAGAAAAAAGAGGTATTTTAACTTGCTACAACAGGAAAAGCCCAGTTGTTCCAAATAAGATTAACAATTTCTATATTCTGTTCAAGTGTACAAGTGATTAATTCAGTTTTATACAAATGTGTTTTCCCTACTGTGACATGACAAAATGTCTGCTGATATATGGTCCACTAGCACTGAAACTCAGGTCATGGGGTAAATCTAGCTATACAGATTGTGTTTTGTAGAGTACTGTTTTCTTACAGAGAAAGCAAATCAGATAAGATGTTATTCTAATGAACATTCACTTGGACTCAAGGATGAACTGATTTGACTTTGTAAGTCACAGCAAGAGGGTTAAAACGTGGGCGGTGATGTCTGTGACACGCCATTTACTGCTAATTGTGCCGATATTTAACGCTGAAAAAAAGTATGTCTTATTTTTTGCACTTGATATTGAAAAGAACTGACTGTCCCTGTGTTTAAAAAAACACCCGTAAAACTAACCACACCTGTGAGTGCTATTTGAGGATTGCACTCACACGCTATTTTGCCCCGTTTAGCAAATCTGGTGCTAAATGTCAAAATTTTAGTTTGTTTTTCTTATTGGCTTACTTATCTAACAGTCCCTCCCTATTTATCTCAAAAAGAACCTATTTCTTTTATGAGTTCCAACACTTGAGTCATTTAACTTGTTTTTGTGTCTGGTTATTCTCTTGTGTTTGGTAATTACTGTAGCCAAACTATGTCTAAAATTCTAAGAAACAGGAAGCCAGGGAACGGAGTATGAAAAATGACTGTTTTCAATGAATCACCAGAGATTTTAGATAGTACCTAACCCTCGATGACAGCTTTGCTTTTACAAAATCTTAGTTTGTGATCACACCCTTGTTGATATTTTTGTGTCATTACTGTTTTGCAGGTAGTTGGACTCTCTCTGTCCCAGACCTTGGATGACTTGGCCCTTCTCTATCTGGTCACCATGCAAGCCCTTGCTGTGAGTCTGAGGCGTTTTGTGTTTCAAATGACTTCCTGTCTCAGACTGATACCCTAGCACCTTTAAGTACAAAGGAGGTTGTATTTGCTTTCTTGTAACCTTATTCCCATTGTGTGTCCTCCTCTGGTTTCAGCTTGGTACACTTCATATTCTGGAGGCCATGAAAGAAACAGGACATGACATCAGAACCCTCTTCCTGTGTGGAGGGTTGAGCAAAAACAACCTGTTTGTACAGATACATGCTAATGCTACAGGTAGCAAATACCAATAACATGGTTATATGTATATTTTGTAACACAGAATATGAATATATATGTGTAAAATTAATCTATAGTAAGAAAGAATGTTTGTACTAATACTAGAATAACTTAACCAAGAAATAAAGATTAAGAAGAAAAATTAAATTCTCTAAAGCTTCCAGTAGTCTCTATACTTAAACCCCGAAGTTTAAAAAGGAAAGAGTCTCCCAAAGTCTTGTTTAACAGCAAAGGACAACAAGACAGAAGGAGTTCCGTCCAGGATGCACATAGATGTAATTAATGTGTGCACAGAACAAAAAACAATATAATACATTTAGAATATAGACGATCAAAGTGAAAATGTAACGTATAGTAGGAATATGATACAGCAGGATGTTGAGGAACATTCAGGCATAGAGGACCTGGAGAGAGGAGAAGGTAAAATAACATCCACGATAGCTTTAGCCCATTCTGTCTTCAATCTCATTCTCAGGATTGCCTGTAGTGTTGCCAGACCAGCCGGAAGCTGTGTTAGTGGGAGCAGCAGTGCTGGGTGCATGTGCGTCACAGGACTACAGCTCTATACAGGTAGAGTGGCACACAGACACATACAAAGCAATACAATTAGAAACATCCTAAAATTGAATTTATGTGTATGTAAGCACATCATTATATAAACAATATGGATAGCAATTGTTAAAGAGACTGCTTCTGTCTTTTAAATGTAAGCTCCACATATTCCAGTTTGTTAACAAAAGCCAACATAATTTAATTGAATCTTTTTTTTTTTGTCAGCATCACAGAAGACTTTATGTTGTACAACTGTTCTCACAAGTTGAGTAGTGCTTATAAACTGAATGCAATGTGCAAAATAAGTGGAGTGTCCCTTTAATCCAGGTCAACTTGGTATTTTAGTGTTTAGTTTGCAGACCACTACAGTCTGTAGCAGTCTGCAGTCTAATCATTAAATGTTGTACTCTCATGGAAACACAGCAAAGGTCAAACATGACACAGGCTATGTCATACACTCACTTCCTCCATCTCCTGGGTGGAACTAGACTACATAATAAGCAATGCACTGTGCTGGCTTTTGTTACAGAGAAGTATGGATTCATCTTATGCCGGGTCAACTTATCATCTCTTTGTGTCTCAGCACCAGAACTTGTAGCAGACTTTAAGCCAGACAGACTAAAAATAAGATGTTTTTATTTGGATTAGGATGCACCTGTCAACCCTTTTCCATCCATGGATACAGCAGGAAGTTCTTTTGTCTGAGCCTCCGAGCTGCAAACAGTCAACTGCATGGATTTTGTAGGTTTACATAGCAGAGGAGCCTTGCACTGCATTAATCATAAACTGCCACAGCAGCTAGCTGCTGTTCTTACTATAACTGGGTCATGGCTGACATGAGGCTGAATGAGCGTACCATGATTTATTGAATGAAATTTGTCTGTGCTTCTTGTGTTTCAGGAGGCCATGAAGAAAATGGCTAAAGTGGGGAAAGTCATCCAGCCTGACAATGAAGTCCAGAGGTGAGGCATTCTGCAACAGGAAAGGAAACGCTCAACTTTTTAAAATTTTCTTTGCATTTAATAAATCATATAGTTATAGGCTATTTCATGAATGAAATTAAAATATACAGCAGGCGTCAAATTTGTGTCATTATTTTCTTCATTCCTTCCCCCTTTTTTTTTTTTTCAGCTTCTATGAGAGAAAGTACAAGGTGTTCCTGAGACTGTTCGCCCACCAGAGGGAGTGCCAGGCCCTCATGAACCAGAGATGACAGTGCTGGTGGGAGGTGTCTGAGCTGAAGCTCACTCTCTGTGACGCAACAGTGATGACAAATCAAGAACGAGACGTCTTAACCTTGCTGCCTTTCTCAGTATAAATAATGGCTTTTAATTCCTTCATTCACTCGAAGGAAAACACTCTGTCGTGGGGGTTTAGATGGTTCAATTTTCATGTCATATTAGGTCAGATATGCAGGACTTGAAATCAGATGGCAGAAGAAATATGGCATAAAATCTCTATGTAAGACAACATGGTGGCTGTTTTTTAGAGTCCCTGCTCCAAATTCAGATTGAATAGAAGTGGCAGATAAAGTCAAACATCATGCAGTGTCATCTTCAAATGCATTCCTAATAAATACTTAAAATGAATACTCATTCCTGTCTCTGTCAATCCAGTCTAATGTGTCTGGATAAATAAGCTAATGTCCTTCCAGTCAACATTCAGTGACATTCATTTTTAAACTGCTTGTCCTTTGTTCTGTCTTCACTGTCTTTTATCCCTCAATTTCCTGTTTTTAACACCTCCCTTGTCCTTAAATTCTCCCGTCTGCTGCTCACAGAGGGGAAGCCTGTTGCCAGCGTTCCCCAGATCAAAGTTGATAAGCTCTTAGCTGATGCTGTCAACCCGGTGAGGAGGGAACGCCAAATCCCACACAGCTGAGTTAACACTTCAAAAAGAACTAACTTAGGATAGAGAGGAGGTCAGGGAGAGTGCTGGCCAAAGCTAACAAACTCACAGAGGAGATCCTGGGCAGTGGTGTCTGGTTAGGTTCAAGTGAAAATGCATTATTTGCTAAAAAATGTAGTTTTAGTGCAATTTCTAGTGGGGGGGAAATGCAATGCTCTTACTATGCATCATAACTAAGTCATTACAGATGCAGTAAATCCAGTGGAATTAATTTGTCCTGGTAAAGGTTATGCATCATTACTGTAAGTAATTTTAATATAGTATTTGACAGCTGTACAGTTTGACACCTGTAAAGAAAGTAGGGTGGGGGAATTATATAACTTGCCTGCTTGCACTTTGTTACAGGTGGCAGCATTTGCTGATAACTTAGTGTTCCACCTCTTGTCCAAATATGACCACTTCCGCTACAAAAACCTAAAACATCCACAAATGTGTAAGTATAAAACAGTATATGCTCCAAAAGCGGCTCAGTCCCATAGATTTTACAGCATTAAAACGAATGTTTACAGCCTGGTACAAAAATCAGTTTTGGTCTCTATGAATGCTTTCTTCTTTCATAATAACTATATGGTAGCTGAATCTTTTTTAACTCAGTAATTTGGATGCTGTCAAAGTTTTAAGTTTGGGTAGAGCTGCTTTAATTGATAAGTGTGTCGACACAGGTGGCTATAGACAATATATGTCTGCTAGGCCTCATTTCAGCTAATATGAATCACTGAACTGGCCCTTTCAGTATTTTGATGTAATTATTTGACAAGTAATGTGAGCTGCTGTGTGGTACAGATCACCTGAGATGTTTGTGCTCCAGTTTTGCTGAGTGGCATTCTAGCATCTTATTAGTCTGTTACTTAGCACTTGGCTCCAGCCTCCCCTCAACACTAGATTGCACAAGAGGTTAAATAAATGGATGGATGGATGGATGGATGGATGGATGGATCTGTAGAAGAGCTTGGTGAGCTGATTAAGACTTAGAGAGAACACGGTGAGTGTTAACTGATGTGCTTCATTGAGTGTTGTAGCGAGACGCTGCCACATTCCCACTTTCCAGACCACAGTGTGACTGTACCTGGCTTCAGAACTATTCAGGCAGACAGGGATGTTAATCTGAGCGGTAAGAAGAAATGTGGAGGGACTGCACTAGCTGTATTTGAAAAGTGGTGTAATCCCGGACATGTTGCTGCAAGGGAACATTTCTGTGGCCTTAATATTGAACTGCCAGCTGCTGGAAAGCGTCCATATTACTTGCCAAGGGAATTCGTCATTCCTGTTGCTATTTTGAATCCAGTTTGAATCAGCACACTGTTTAGATTCCTCCATCATCTGACGAAGAGGTTACGCAGATGACTGGCTGTGGATAATTAATGGATCCTGACCACTCCTTGCAACACATACTGGACATGCAGATGAACACTTTCTCTGACATCTGTTTCAGCTCTGCTGTCACAGGGACACACACAGAAAATCTTTACCACAATACCAGCATTCATCTTAGATTTAAGCTCCTTATTGTATCATATTTAGATTTTATGTATTGAATCACTTTTTTCACATTTTGCATTTTCTATTTAATTGAACTCCTTTTTTTGTAGTATTTTTTTTTATCTTTCTGAGCTATTTTGTTCTGTGATATTGTATTTTTTTTTATTGTCGTTCATGTCTGTAACACAGTAATTTGTTAAAGCATGCAAGTTATGAATGTTACTTAGCACTAATTACTTTTTCACACAGGGCCAGGTAGGTTTGGATAACTTTTTTCCCTTAATAAATGAAATCATCATTTAAAAACTGCATTTGTATTTACTCAGGTTATCTTTGTCTAATATGAAAATTTGTGTGATGATCTGAAACATGTAAGTGTGACAAATATGCAAAAAACTAAGAAATCAGGAAGGGGGCAAATACTTTTTCACACCACTGTATATGTTTGTATGTTGCACCATAAAGTTTATGGATGCAACTTTCTAACCAAGCTTGCTTGTGTACCTTACAACTTAGTCACTTCTGGCTCTAAAAAACCAACATGGTGATTGCCAAAACACTAATGCTGAAACTTCAAAATGTGGACAACAGAAACCAGTGATGTCATAGTGGCCATCTTTTATGCACAGGGTTGTGGAGACATTCTAAGGAGTCAGCTGTGCAGTTTCTCTGGTAAGTACATTTTAAGTGTATTTTAACCTAATTTAGCATCCCATGTAATATCATGGTTGGTTATAGATGGACCTTGCTAACCCATATAGTTTATGGGTATGGGTAGTAATAAACCTAATTGTGAGGTCACTATGTCTGTCTTTTATATACAGTCTATGGTTTAAACAGCATCGTAAACCTCTTACTTTTGAAATTGTGCAAACAAAAATATGATGCCAATAAAAAAACTTTTATTTTATTTAAATAGTAATCAATATATTTTCCCATGACAGCTCCTTTCCAACTGTCTTAGAAAAGTAGGCAGAATACTGCAGCCCCTGATATTGGAGTTGTACTAAATGTCTCAATTACAATAATCCTATGTCTTAAGGCAGTGGTATTCATTCCATCCATTTTGACTGGGACTGATTTACAGCTAGGATCTCTACCAACCAGGTGAGAGTAGCTGCATTAAATTGCAGTCCATGTAACAGATGCAAGCATTGAATATCAGTGTCCTCTCTGCATGTGCTTATGGCTGGGGTGTGTAGCGCAGGTACTTCTTGCCAGAGGGCAGGTCTTTGGTGTAGACACCAGCTGGGAACAAAGAGGCTGCCTCTTCTTCAGACATACTGGGAGGGACCATCACACAGTTTCCAGGCTGGAGGAAGAGACACACAGCAAAAAGTCTGCTGGTCAACACAGCAGCTGGTCAGGTCTTGTTGCTATTATCTGTGCCTTCAGCTGCTGGAATAATTGGCGGCAACTGAGGTCACTTTCAAATATGTGGCATACCTTCCAGTCGGCAGGTGTGGCCACTCGTTTCCCTGCTGTGAGCTGGAGTGAGTCCACCACTCTCAAGATCTCATCAAAATTGCGTCCTGTGGTGGCTGGGTAAAGCAGGGACAGTTTCAGCCTTTTGTCAGGACCAATAATAAACACCTAGATGAAAAAGGTGAGAGAGTTTGCCAGTGAGAGGGATAAAATCTTCACAGGAATGAGTGGAGATGAGGCACAAGTTCTGAAAACAAATTTAGAGACTGTGTATTTATGTCTCTCACACAGCGGGCAGTAAGGGGCATGCCATCTTTGTCCTTCTCATCTGGGTCCAACATGCCCAGGGCGACTGCCAGTTCCCGTTTGCTGTCTGCTATGATGGGAAAGGGCAGTGAGCAGCAGGCGGACTCCTCACAGTTGTAGGCCACAATGTCCTAGTCACACACGAGATGAGACACAAGCCCTCCATTAGATATTCAAAGCAAGTTTGAGTAGTGCCACAAGAGGCAGGCTTTTTTTCCTTCACCAATGTTTTCACTCTCTCTCTTTTGTTTTTTTTTGTTTTTTTTACCCCCCAAAATCTAAATATGATAAGTGAGTTAATACAACCACTGTATGTGTGTGGCCAGCAAACTCACTTAGTCAGCAGTGTTAGTCAGCAGGCGAAAAGCATCTCTCCAGCACCTTGCACATGCAGGCAGGTTAAAAACAATGAAAAAGCCAGAAGAAAACAGGGCGTCTGACATTTAACATGTTTTTCTGAAAAATTCTGAAAACCAAACCAGTTTTAAGCCAATTTTTTTTTAAGGTTTAGAACAGTTGTTGAAGGTTCGCTACCTAATCTTAAGGTGGTGTTTCTCAGACTGTGGTATGGTTTGCTACAGGTGGAGAGAGCATTGATGACCAGTGGAAAATAATAGAGTGAAAATAAAATGAAGGAATATGATATGTTTTGGGAAAATAAGCAAACAAGACTCTTTTGATGCTATTGTTCTGACCTTTTTTGCCAAATCCCAACTTTGTTCTGTTTTTATTGTTATTGGTGAGAAATTGTGGTCTGTGAACTGTTCAACTGTTTTGGGCTTCAGAAGTGGACTTGACAGAAAATGTTTGAGAACCACTGTCTCAAGCTAATGTTGCCAGTCTTTATTGTTTTCAATAAGCATCAACGCATAGTTGAGGTAAACATGAATAATAAAAAAACATTCCAAAACACAGGTATGTGTGACATATGTGTGTGAAATCGGGTTTAAAAATATTTGAGCAATTAAGAGCTCTAAACACATGCACAGCCTGATATCAGACAGAACTGGCAACTCTTTACAGCCTGCCTCTCACATCTAGACTCAATCAAACACAAAAGAAGGCAAAGAGCAGATCATGCCTATATACAGTGGGGGAAATAATTATTTGATCCCCTGCTGTATTTGTAAGTTTGCTCACTTCCAAAGAAATGAACAGTCTCTCATTTTTATAGTAGTTTCATTTTAATGGAGAGAGACAGAATATTAACCAAACTTAAAAAAAAAACACATTAAATAAAAGTATTTAATTGATTTGCATGTCACTGAGTGATATAAGTATTTGATCCCCTGCAACCCAGCCAGAATTCTGGCTCCCACTGTGCCCGTGTGACACACAGATTACAAATCAATCAATCAATTAATTACAGATACAGAATCAGTTTCTTCCATTCCAACCTCTCCACCACCCTGTGCAAGACTAAAGAGATGTCAAAGGACGTCAGGCACAGGACTGTAGACCTGCACAAGGCTGGAATGAGCTACAAGACCATCAGCAAGACGCTCGGTGAGAAGGTGACAACTGTCTGTGCGATTATTTGGAAATGGAAGAAATATAAAATGACTGTCAATCGCCCTCCATCTGGAGCTCCGTGCAAGAGCTTGCCTCATGGGGTGAGGATGATCACGAAGAAGTTGGTGGATCAACCCAAAACTACACGGGAGGAGCTTGTTAATGATCTGATGGCAGTTGGGCCCACAGTCACCAAGAACACCATTGGTAACACACTACACTGTAATGGATTGAAATCTTGCAGCGCCCACAAGGTCCCCCTGCTCAAGAAGATACATGTACAGGCCTGTCTTATGTTTGCCAATGAACATCTAAATGATTCAGAGAAGGTTTGGGAGAAAGTGCTGTGGTCAGATGAAACCAAAATTCAACTCGACCTGCCGTGTTTGGAGGAAGAGAAATGTTGAGTATGACCCAAAGAACACCATCCCCACAGTCAAGCACGGAGGTGGAAACATTATGCTCTGGGGCTATTTTTCTGCTAAGGGTACAGGATGACTTGAGGGGCCAATGGACGGAGCCATGTACTATAAAATCTCGAATGAGAACCTCCTTCCCTTCCCACAAAGGAGTGGCTAAAGAAGAAGCACATTAAGGTCATGAAGTGGCCTATCCAGTCTCCAGACCTCAATCCTATAGAAAATCTGTGGAGAGCTGAAGCTTTGAGTTGCCAAGCAGCAGCCAAGAAACCTAAAGAATTTAGAGAGTTTCTGTAAAGAGGAGTGGGCCAAAATCCCTCCTAAGATGTCTGCAAACCTGGTGACCAACTACAAGAAACGTCTTACCGCTGTACTTACCAACAAAGGTTTCTCCACCAAGTACTAAGTCATGTTTTGCTTGGGGATCAAATACTTATTTCACTCAATCACATTCAAATCAATTTATAATTTTTATGTAATGTGTTTTTTCTGGATTTTTGGTTGATATTCTGTCTCTCTCCATTAAAATGAAACTACCATAAAAATTAGAGACTGTTTCATTTTATTTGTAAGTGAACAAGCTCACAAATTCAGCAGGGGATCAAATAATTATTTCCCCCACAGTATCTGCCCTCCACAACAGTCCCAGTTCTTATGTGGCCCCTTGGCAAAATTAATTGCCCACCCTGAATAGACTCACCATCTTCAGAAGGTAGATCCTCTTCATCATATATTTTTTTGGGAGGATCCTGCAACCAAATGTTTAAGGATATTGTGATAACCTAACTGTTTTGTTTGCAGTCAGGAATAAGCCAGCTTTAGTACCTTACAACAATATAGTGAGACTATTATAAAGATATCATCCAGTACTTAAACAGTCGCGTTTCTTTCCTACCTTTTCAATTTCCTTCTCTGGAGAACCCCTCTGAGAAACCTGATTGGTCTCCCTCAAATGGTTTCCTTTCTGAAGTTTCTCCACCCGACCTTGTTCTGCAGACACGGCTACTTTCAAGGTGTGAAAGGGCGTCTCCACCTCACCCACCCTGAAGTGCACGGCCACGCCTTCAAACCACAGACTGTCACATTCTCCCTCCTTGAAGCCAGGTGGCTGGTAGTCAACAGGGGTAACTTTGAAAGAAGAGCACAGTATGATATTTTTAGTTTTCAGTATCAATATTCTTACACCGAGACATTAAAATTAATATATCCTACTGTCATCATAGTAGTAGAGCTTCATGGTGAGGTAGACGTTGCTGGGGAGGGCGTCCAGATTCTGCATGAGCAGAAAGAGCTTCCTGATGAGAAGCACTGAGGCCTTCTTAGTGTCCTCCAGGGTCACTTGCATCTCTATACCGTTGTTCCTGTGGTTGCACAGAGGTTATATCACTCTCAACCAATCAACTGGGTAGGGCAGTCTGTGTGGCACACTAACCTGAGTATGTCCATCTCTGGTCCCTTTACAGTGTATCTGAATTTGAATTGGTAGGACTCAATAATGCACTGCAAAGTAAGAAAATTATTCATACATTTCTTAATGCTGATCAGGGCACAAGCTGCTGTCATGACTGTAATAATGTTCAATAATTTAACAGCACTTACATTGGGTTCATCAGGATCGGTATAGACCTAGATTTGTAACAATCATACGTTTCAGGCACTGCAAGCAACTTTTTCTATGTAACCGGTAACTTAACTCTTACATGTTGCTTAAACTCACTTACCCCAATGAACACAATCTGGAGCTGTCCGAAGGGCAACATACAACAATAACAAAAGTAGCAACTGTATTAACGGCGGGCACATTAATTATTACATATTTCAAGGGTCAAGGATAGGATCGACTTACGTATTGCTTCTCTAATGCATCGAAGCAGCCCATCATCCTGAACAAAACAAATTAGGACAGTTGCAGATATTAATCAGGGTAACAAAATACCCATTCTGTACATTCTCTCAGTAGTAAAGCAGTGATTTATATTTACCATTTGACAATTTTGGCTGCACCAGGAGTGTTGCAGTTTTCACGCAAGACTTTGATGCACAAATCTGGCAAACAACAACAAGAAAACAGCCTTTTATAGCCTGTGAGAAAAGGTAATAATTACAACCATGGTCCTGTATAGTTGTCAGTTTACTGTTTTCTGATTTATCATAGGTTTCCAGTGAGGGGAAAAAAACACACTTTTTAAGATGTACACTTCATTAGGTACACCGTGCTAGTACTGGGTTGAATGAACTGATTGTTATGTTCAAGAAACCAGTTTGAGATGATTTGAGTTTTGTGGCATGATACATGGTGAGAAACAAGAGTACAGTAAGCTGTGGCATTTAAATGCGTAGCACACTTTGGGTAATTTAAGAGGACCAAAGGCCCATTACACAGCAGCCTGAAACAATAATACAAGGCAGGATGGATCCAAGCTTTCATACTGTTTAAGCTAAATTCTAACCCTATCATCAGAAACTGATACTCATCAGACCAGGCAACGTTTTTAGTTGAATAGGTGAACCTTACCTTGTGAAGTGGCCAGTGAGTGTACATTTTTCACTGGTTACTGAGTTTGTTAAACTCCTAGCAAGCGTCCCATGCAATAAATTCTCTGGATTTCACAAATTAAAGTGATGAAACTGGTCAGTTGTGTTCACCTTCCAGATATCTGGATCTGTAGGCATCCTCTGGGAAAATCCCCCTGAGGTAGGTGATGGAGGAGACAGCAACGGCCATCATCCTTTTGACAAAGACCAAAGACTCTTGCCTGGTTTTCAGGTCGTTCGGGAATAATCCTGTCCACTATAAAAATAAATAAATAAATAAAAGGAGAAAACATGTTCACTGTTATAGCCCGTTTAGCTTATAACTGCATGGCCACAGGATGTCGCCATTGGCTACCTTAGATTTCCTCCAGCACAGGCAGGTTAAACACAAACTTAGAAATACACAGCCTGAGTAAATAATGCCTAAAATACGGCATCTTTTATGTGTTGCATTCAAACCTCAGCAGTTTCCTCCTTATTCTTCTTTATGCACATCTTCCCACCTGCCATTTTTCTTCCTTCCTTTGGCCAAAAGTTAGCAAGCTAATACTACTAATGAATAAACGAGCTGGCAATTTCTATCTATGTCTAATTTCGTTAAAGTAATCTTAATGCACTTTCCTAACAAAGCTCTTATGTGATGTTTTTTTTTTTTTTAGCCAGTGTGGTCCAGGAAGTCTATTTCCACCGTGAGCAGGTAAGAAAGCAGTTATTAAATCATTAGCCGGGACCAGGCAGACGTGACGACCTCTTAATCCTTTTTTCCCGCCTAAAAAACATTTCCGGTATATCACTGAGCAGTCCGGTTTTTCACAACGAGTATTCACAATGTTAGGAAAGCAGAAAGGTCAGATAAACTGAGCTAACTTTAAATACATTTTTTCTGTCAAACCATAAATATATATATATATATATGTTTTTAATTTTCCAAACGCTTCACACATAATACATTTGCATCAGCAGGTTTATTCAAGTCAAATATATTAAGAAGATGTAGATCAGGGGAGTCAAGCATATGGCCAGGGGGCCAAACTCGGCTGGCAAAGACTCCAGCCCACTGGATGGCTTTGGAAAATGCGAAGGACATACATTTTGAACTCTTGACTGTATTTTCATAGGTTTTACAGCTTTTCCTACTGATAAAGACCTCCCCCATCATTCATACTACACTGAACTAATTAAGTAATAGATAAACAATAATTAAAACACAGTAAAGTTTATGTTTTTTCACTATCTACTATAGAAATTTCTATTTTTTTACAACAGGTCCCTTTTCTGTCATTTTACACATTTATTTATTTGTGCTGACATATTTTTTTTCATTTACTACAGCAGCATTTGTTTATCATGTAGAAAACCTGAGACGTACTGTTGAAAATGCTTTTCTTTTTCTTATATTAAATGGGATAAAATGTGGAGTTAAACACTGATAGAAAGGGGGGTTTTGCGGGTTTAGCCCACTTAAGATCAAAGTGGGCTGTATGTGGCCCATGATGAAAAATGAGTTTGACATTTCTGATGTAGACCAAGAGGCACACCCATTACAGGTACTTTTCATTTGCCAGCTTTACATTAACTAGGGAAAGTATGTGTAACAATCATAAATATTAATTATACCCTCATTTCAATTAGAAAAAGCCAGCAAGTAAAACAGTATGCGTAATGGAGAAGCCCGATCAGTCCTAAAACACTTAATCTGAATATAGCTATGATTTTTTATACTGATCAGTTGGGCTTTTCATCTCATGACAAATTAAAAATATCTGCTGTAAGGTGTGAGGTCTGTTGAAAGAATAAATAAAATTCACTGCATTTTCAGTTGTTTAGACTGATGAGACAATTTGTGTTAAATGTTACATGGGTGAACTGTGTTGTAGTCAAACAACTACTATATTTTAATAAAGTGTGACACAGAAATGTAAGAAAATTGCCAACCAAACAAAAATGCCAACTGTTGTTTAGTCTTTATTAAAGCTCTTCATACATGGACATAATTCAGCAACGGCCTGTTTTTGTTCGTTTGACCATGTGTTATAACTGTTCACTGAGGTAACAGATGTAATAAGTATAAAGGAATCATAAACTTTCATGTGCTATTGTGTAATTTTTAATGTATCTGAGTAAATGTACATCATTACAAAATATTCACCATGTGCTTCTCTTAATAATACCGTAAAAAGTCGTGTAAACATGATGTAAATATGTTCCTTTAAGTCTATAGTTTTCTGTACTCTTCAATTTTTTGTTCATTTAAGAAAAAAAATAATACATAATAGGCAGATGAATTTCTACTTCATTTCAATGAAATGTTTGGTCCTTTGTATGTAACAATAATGGGGAATGATATGAGAGAACAGAGACATTTGGCTCTGTCAGACAATGAATACAGCATACACAACTGCAGTGTTTTTACACAATTATATACTTTGGTCTAAGTGCACTATTCACTCTACAGACAACCAAACACAAACAGCACGTCAACCACAAAAGCTGTCTCCCTCGTCCACAGGCACAACGGCTTCCATAAATATTCTTCGAAATGTAATCATGAAATGAAATCTCCTACAGCAGACAGCAGACTCTGGCCTTGGGCTTATTACTGCTTGGAGAAGAAATCTTTGCTCTTCTGGACGTCGGGTTTGATGGTGTCACTTCCTGGTTTCCAGCCGGCTGGGCAGACTGCAAAGATAAGCCTGTAATGAGTCTTGGCCGGTAGATGAAATGAAGGTGTGCCAAAATGACACACATATTACACCTCAAAAATAAACCAACACTGCTCTGGGTGCAAAACAGGCAACAGTACCAGATGCCTGGTTGATTTGTAAAATATCACCGCCAGATCGTGCTGCATTTATTGCAGTCTAACGTAATTTCTCAACTTTTAAAGTTTATGTGAACCTCAGCACTGATAACAGTACAAACCTTTGAATTGCAAAAAGCCTCCATGGTCTTTGCACTCTCTGCCACACATTATTTCTGAACAGCCGTTAGCTAGTTCACATTCAAATGTTATAATTTGGTTAAAAGTAGATTTTCACTGGAAGTATATGTGAGCTGTAGAGGGCAGGGTGAGAAAATTTCAATGCACTGAAAGATTTTACAAACAAGACCCAGTATGCAGACGACATAGTGGCACAGAAGAGCAGCATTAACCTATTTTACCTTCTCCGTGCTTATCTGTGAACTGAAAGGCTTGGACCAAACGCAAGGTCTCCTCAACAGAGCGTCCAACCGGGAGGTCGTTTATGGTGATTTGTCTCAGGATGCCCTTGTCATCAATGACGAACAGACCCCTGGAATAGAGAGAAATATATAGTTCATAGGTCTCCTAAAAAAATGTTATGACCAGCCCTTTGAGGAATCATACTCCACATTATTAAACTCACCTGTAGGCGATGCCCTCATCCTCTTTCAGGACCCCATAATCTTTGGAGATGATGCGCCGTGTGTCAGATACCAGGGGGATGTTCATGGTACCCAAACCACCCTGCTTACGTGGTGTGTTGATCCTGTAGGGTCACCAAAAGAAAGTATGAGGACTTATTAAACTGAATGCACACAGTCGCCGTGGATGTGTAAAATATAAAGCTTTTTAAATACCAAGCAAAATGAGAGAAGTGCGAGTCCACTGAGGCGGCGATGACCTCACATCCAATCTTCCTGAATTCAGTAGCAGCATCACTAAAAGCGATGATCTCAGTCGGACAAACAAAGGTGAAGTCCAGCGGGTAGAAGAAAAAGACGACATACTTTCCTGTACCAAAGCATTAAAAAAAAAATTAAAATACCAATCAGACCAGTGAATCTGTCACCTTAATTAATTCTCATCTCATCTTTTGTAGTGTAAATGAATCTCTGCTGAATACATTGCAGGATCACAAAACAATGAATCGCAGCGAGGAGCATCATCAAAGCATGTCAACAGAAGGTGAGGCGCAGGTTGTCCTTTACCTCTGTAGTCTGACAGCTTCAGATCGTGGAACTGTCCGTCCGGCATCACCGCTTTGGCTGTAAAATCAGGGGCCGGCTTTCCAATTTGTGCATTGCCTGCAGACATCTTTAACCTGATTGGATTACAGAAGAAGAAAGCAGTCGGTGTGTTACACTGTGCTGTTTGTGTGTGCATGAGGTCTTCCTCATTTGCAGGACAAGGAAATACGTCTGTTATGTAGAGCATCGACCAACTGTGTTTTATCCGACTAACACTACTCCGCTAGACTGTATAAACACATACCACAATCAGAGTAGTTACAAATTAATCTTTTAATCAACCAACCAACCAGTTCAGCTTAAATACACTTATCACTGAAGAGTTGCTTCTAAACAATGAATGCATTGTATTACCAAACCTGAAACCTCATAGCTTTAGGAAGTCGCCTATACTGTAGAAAACCTGAGTGATGATGTGTGGAGCTTATAACAGAAAGTATTCAATGAGGTGAAAAAATTACTGGCAATAGATGAAGTAGTCACTCAAGCTTCAACACTAAAAACTCTTTAGTTTCAGCTTCGCCAATATGAGGATTTGTTGTTTTTCTTTTTCCAATGTGATAGTAAATAGAGACCAACCAGGCCAATGTTAATAATCAATATATAACCAGCATATATAAGTTGTCCAATATGTGCCAGTACGAAAGCTTAGAAACTTAACAGATGCTTGAGATAAGTTAAAATTGAGGTTACCACATAGCTTTTTTGCCCACAAAGCATGTCTAACTGTGTGGTTTCCACCACTGTCTGTAGCAAAGAGAGTGATGTTTTCACACTCAGTTTTCTTCTTCTTTTTTTTGGGCTGCTCCTTTTAGGGGCTGGCTGCCATATCTCACCCTGTCCATAGCTTTTCTGTCCCTCTGATCTGACTCATTTCTAATCACTCCCAACTAGTTTATCAAATATACTGCTGGAAAGGTAACGCACTATGATCCAGCCTATATTGGCCAATATATTAATACACTCAAAAAAAAAAAAAATTATGCCCAAAATGCTGACTTTAAAGTAATCTGATTACATGTAAATTTTCAATGTAATTTTGTTACATAAGTACAATGTAAAACGTTAACTTCACTGAAATCTGGTCAATGAAATTTACTTGACTGGTATACATTCACTTCACACCAAGCATATTTTCCTTAATTATTAATCATTTGAATAAAATTATTGCTTCATGTTTACGAGGGCAAAAAATCTTTTTTTT
>VUQS01076203.1:19707-32586 GCA_015108495.1 Heterochromis multidens
ACCAGTCAAAAATTGAGAAAAAAAAAAAAAAAAAAAAAACAGACAAAATAGATAAGGGTGATTGATTTAGAGCAATTAATGCTTAAATCAATAATTTTATACAAAAAGTGAGTATAAAGAAAACCAAAATACTGGTAATTCCTGAGAATACAAATAGTTATTACACACTGGACATTATGCATACTAATAAAATGACGACTTACAAATAAATTAACAGCTGCAAAAAATGTGTTACTGAACTACAGGAGCTTTAACTGTTAGTATTATATATTCTTAAGTGAGCAGAATGGTGAAGAGTTAAAGGTTTTAGTCGGTCACAGGACTTTTTGGTCTGTTTGATCTGGTTTATTTGTTCAAGAGAAGCCCACATCAAAGTTCAGTGGTGTATTCAATTCTTTGCTCTTAGTCCTACAAACAGAAGCAACAGAACACTTCACACGACGACACAGTAGAGGTAAGACATTACCGTTATTGTAGACAAAGTCAAACTGCTGTTATCATTTAAAAACTGTTATATTTTTTCAACAGCAATGAAATTATTTTATACTTACAGATTTTTTTAACATATAATTTAAACAAATCTATTCAAAGTAGTCGTGCTAAATGTGTATTCCCTGTGCAAATGTGCATTAGGATGTGGGTCATCACTGTCATCTCAGCAGTCTGTCTGCTGGCTAGTCCATCTCTGGCTGGGATCAAAGATCTCAGCTCTCACTTCAGTGACCCCAAACCGGACCCCAGAGGCTTCGAAGCAGATGGTACAGTGGACATAGAGTCCCTACCCTTGGAGTTCCACAAAGATAACACTGTCACTAATGACCTAGTTTTTGATGGCTTTGAAGATGAAGATTATATTGATTTTGATAAGATCCTGGCTGCAGGCAATGATGATTACATGTAAGTATTAGTGATTTTTACTTGGGGTGGATTGTATAAAATTTATAGTTGAGAAAATATCTTAAAAGCGTAAAGTAACTGTAAAGTTAGTTTACAACATAAACACACTTATCCTTGTGATATTTTTCTTATTAGTGTTGATGATGTAACTGTATATGCATCTACGATGGGACACATGCATAAACCAGAATAAACAGTTACTTATGATTGTACTTTTAAATGGACAGATGACAAATTTAAGCATGTCTTTCAGTGAAGGGGATGAGGTTGACGAGATTGCCACACCATCCCCAGACATTGACATCTTTGCCGAACCATCTGACCCGAAGATTCGCCGTGCCAGACTTCTGCGACTGTTCCACGGTCGGTCTCGCCTTCAGCGCCTCAACATGATGAATGCCCGTTTTGGCTTCAACCTCTATCGAAGTCTTCGGAACAATGTCAACCAAACTGACAATATCCTCCTAGCACCCGCTGGGATCTCCATTGCCATGGGGATGATGTCTTTAGGAGCAGGATCTGAAACCCATGATCAGATCTACAAAGCTCTGGGATTTGCTGAGTTTGTCAATGCCAGTCATCACTACGACAACTCAACAGTGCACAAGCTTTTCAGGAAGCTGACACACAGGCTCTTCAGGAGGAACTTTGGCTACACACTGCGCTCTGTAAATGACGTCTACGTCAAGAACAACGTCTCGGTGAAAGATACTTTCCGTGCAGAGACAAAGAATTATTATTTTGCAGAGCCTCAGTCAGTGGACTTCAGAGACCCTGCCTTTCTGGCTAAGGCAAACCAACGCATACAAAAGCTGACCAAAGGGCTGATTCGGGAACCACTGAAGAGTGTGGATCCAAATATGGTGCTGATGCTACTTAACTACCTGTACTTCAAAGGTGAGAGAAAACAACGACAGATATAATGACATGCTTTCAAAAGATGCCTATGATTTCAATATGACTCTTTGGTTTTATTTGTTTGAATAAACAGGAACGTGGGAGCAAAAATTCCCTAAAGAAATGACTCACTATCGCAACTTCAGAGTTAATGAAAAAACAAATGTACGTGTGCCAATGATGACAAATAAGGGGAACTATCTAGCTGCTGCCGATCATGATTTAGACTGTGATGTCCTACAGGTGGGTGGCCACATACTGATTAAATTTGATGAGTGCCAATCTTCTTCAACAAAAATGTTCTTACAAACAGGTTAACTGAGCAGCATAACAATAAAATCAAATTTCCTTTTTTTCAGCTCCCATACACAGGAAACATCAGCATGCTCATTGCCTTGCCGAGGAAGATCACTGGCATGAGGACCTTGGAGCAGGAGATCTCTCCCACTGTTGTCAACAAGTGGCTCAAAAACATGACAAACAGGTCAGCAGCTGAGACTGCAAAAATAATATTCAGAAGAGTTTTTCAGCGGAGGAGCTTTTACAGCTATTGGTTTGTGTGGAAAGGTGGAAAACGTTTAGATATTGTTGCGATTTAAAAGTTCAACCATGAGAAACTCATCCTATGTCCCCTTCAGGACTCGTGAGATTGTGTTACCTCGGTTTAAACTGGAGCAAAACTATGACTTGATTGGAAACCTGAAGAAGATGGGCCTCGCTGACATGTTTCAGGAGAGTGCCGATTTCAGTGGAATTAGCTCTGAAAAAGTTTCCATGAACTGGGTGAGTAAAACTAAATGACTGAGAAATAATCATGCTAAACAAATAAAGGACTTTGATTCATTTAGTCACCTGGACACCTCATCAAGAGCAATCAATAATTCCTACTATTTCAAAATAATACACAATCTTCTATCTGTAGCTGAAGCACCAGGGGATCATCACTGTGAATGAAGAGGGAACAGAAGCTGCTGCTCTGACTCAGGTGGGCTTCATGCCGCTCTCCTCTCAGATTCGCTTCGTCGTGGATCACCCTTTCCTCTTCCTGATCTACGAGCACCGCACAGACTGCCTTGTGTTCATGGGCCGGGTGGCCAACCCCTCCCAGAGTTAAACAAAAAGTCGTGCTGCACAGATAAACTCTTCATGACATGTCTGGTTAGAATGACCAATTTGGTTGATTTTAAAAGTTAACATCAAGTAAAGATTTTTCAAGTGAATACAGCCTATAAGTGAAAATTTAAACTTCTCCTTTATATTACTCAAAGTGCAGAGTGTTTCAGAATAACTCAATAAATGCTTATCTGTCTGTTAATGTTTCATCTTCTTCAATGACACTAATGGAGGAGCGTGTTCAAAAAATAGCATTTTGAAAATGTTCTTACTCAAATGCTGAATTGAAACACAGTCATTTCTGTGAATAAAGCTTAATCTTGTAAAATTACTCTCTTTTTTGTTTTTACAAATGGAGTGGTTTAAGAAAGATAATTTAACTTTAATATTTAATTACTTACCGTGTTAAAACCTAAAACTGTTACTATTAATGAAAAGTGCTAACTGGTACACAAATGGAGGCCTATTTATACTAGGAAATATAAACTGAATGGATTGTATTATATTATTACTGTTGGCTCATAATATTTTTGGGGGGAAAAACTTAAGGCATTAGCATTGAGCATTGAACTATAACACTGATGTCTGTACTGCAACTGAGCTGGTAAATATTTGTTCATACAGTTAAAACCTAACTAACACTTTGGATTCATCTGCAAGAACTCAAACATTGATGTAGATCACTCAGCTGGACTCTGTGTGGGTATTTTAACACTTGCAGAATATAAATGGAAACTCTCCTTAATGTACTCACCACAGCAATCACTGGAATGAGGACTCCAAGATTTCCAGCACTACTTGATGCCTAGGGTGATAGTGAGCTATTAGAATGCTATCAATGTGGCTGTTGCCAATTTCCTGTTGTGTTTAGATGTTTACGTGAGAAACCACGTACCTTTAGTGCTGGGCCCTTGTCAGAGGCCCTCTCACTGGCTCTCTTTCCTTCAAGGCCCAGTTGAACAAACAGTTCTAAAAGGTTCACCAACAGTTCGTCCACAAGCTGCTCCCCCTGCAGGTTGGCTGCAATGTTGGCAAGAGCATTTATCACTGCCAGAGAGCAGTGCCTTGATGGGGAAACAGCACAGATGGAGGAAAAAGTTAAACACAGCTGCAAAATATACAAACATAAATGTAGCAAATATAAACAAGGCTGTAATAACTAATCAGGCAGAAATATAACAGAAGGAGATTTTACATTACTTTTAAAGTCTTCTGCTAACAACTGATAGCAGTGAGCAATTGTAAGAACAAAGAAGAATAATTTCTAAAATGCATTGTCGCAGCCACTGGTCATTCTTTGAAAAGTGTAAGAGCAGATGCTGACCTGTATCCATGATCTCTGTAGTCTTTGGTAGCTGAGTAGACCACTGAACTTGCTTTCACACTAATCTGCTGGAACAGATTCCACACTTCCTGGTAGATGTATTGCTACAAGACAAAGAGACAGAACGACATGGTTAAAAACTGGAATGTATGCACCAGTGGGAAAATCTCAAGATAACATGGTCCTACTTACAACAGTTACAATTTCTCAACAATAAACATTAGTGGTGATAACATGAGCAAATGTGAAAAATCTATATCAGGACTCAGTTGGGTATTTTGGTGAGATCCATTTCCAGTCCTTTTTTAGATGTGGCCTGTCAGAATGTGGGTGGGCTGTTTGTCCAGAGCTCCCGTTACACTCCAGTGGAGTGTCAACTGGAATCTTGGACTCTATTCTTAATGCAAAGTGCACTGAAGAAATAAACACCAGCTGACAAGTTTACAGTAATTACAGTGTGTCAGCATTTCCGGCATAAGGAGCTCGAATTAACGCCTCTGTATTCCTCTGCCACCAAGGCAAGCTGCAGTTTACACCAATGTTGTTGGTTGTTTAGACTTAAGATACACTCACTCACCACTTCATTAGATATACTTGTTCAACTGCTTGATAACACAAATATCTAATAAGCCAATCACGTGGCAGGAACTCAGTTCATTTAAGCATGTAGACACTGTCAAGACAACCTGTTGACCGAGCAACAGAAAGGGGAAGAAAGGTGATTTAAGCGATTTGAACATGACAATTGTGCTACAATTGGCACAGACTCACCAAAATTGGATAACAGAAGACTGGAAAAATGTTTCCTGGTCTGATGAGTCGTGATTTCTGCTGTGATATTTGAATGGTAGGATCCGAATTTGCCACAAATAACATGAAACATGGATCCATCCTGCCCTGTATCAACATTCAGACTGGTGGTGATGGTGATGATGGCTTGCATCGTAGATATGCAGCCAACAAATCGGAAGCAACTGTGTGATGCTATCAGGTCAATATGGACCAAAATTTATGAGTAATGTCTCCAGCAACTTGTTGAATCTATGCCACAAAGAATTACGGCAGTTCTGAATGCAAAAGGGGATCCAACCCAGTACTAGCAAGGTGTAACTAATGAACTGGCCGATGAGTGTATATGTACTACACCCTTTAAAGGCATTTAATAGGCTGGAACCAAAGATTAGTGTAAACAGTTCAGTATCCCATCAATTATTAAGTATGGTCACAATCTCCCTTTCTGTCTCTGGTGTTGAATAATGACCAGAGAAGTATCAGAAGTGGAATATTATGAAGCTGCAGTTAAGACGATTTTTATTTTACATTTTACATATAAATCTTTACTGCTTAATCATTTTAGCCTAATAGACATTCATTTGACATTTTGTCATAATTAGTATATGAATTCATGAGTTAAGTTTTGTGAAGTCCCAGTGATCTCAACTTTTGGGCTTGAAAATCAGTTCTATGTTGAGCCAAAGTGTAAGGTTTGTGCCAATGTTAAAGGAATTCCCTCAAAGCATTCCTGAGATATGAATATGAAGTACAGAATAACATAAGTAGACAAAGCATTTCATCTATGGTGTAATTTGTTATATAATTATTTACTCCTTCCAGCCATGAATACATCCAAAAATTGGGGTAGTTTTCTCTGCAAATGTGTACTTACATTTCCTGTAATGACCATACAACCAAGTTGGTCTATAATAAGCACATCCAACTGTGAAGGAGGCTGGCAGAACTTTTGCTGAAGGATCTGCAAAATGTGCTCCATGACTTTAGGAGTGTCTCTTAAAGCTACTGCAATGTGGCCAAGTGCTCGAATGGTGTGATCTGGAATTAGATGGGCATCCCTGGAAAAAATAAGATGTTTAATTTTTAAAGCAGTTAATCAATGCATCAGTGTCAAGGACTTAGATATAATATGGGTTACAGTTAGGCCAAGATATTTTGTTTTTACTAGAAATATTGCTCACTTGTCATTCTCCTGTGAAATGTATAGGCGGTTGGAAAGACTGGCCAAGAAAGCCTCGACTATCACATTGTCCATCGTCAAACCAGCTTTCAGACATCTGAGAGAGAAGAAGCACACGAAGGTAAAAACTGAATGTTTAAATAAAAACACATTTTTAAAAAATATCTCACAGTAGAAGTGCTAGGTGTGTTTGTATCCAACCTGCAGATGTTGTCAATGGAAATGTCTCTGAGCTGTTCATACATGGAAGGCTGGTCTTTCCTGTTTGACAGTAAGTTGAAGGTGGGCTGAGAGTGCTCATTGGTCACATTTATCCTAATTTCTCCTGTGCCTTTAAGAAGTGTAACAACAGCACAAAAACATAAACATTAGCACAAACAGAAGATACAGTTACAGCACTGTGTAAAAAAGATGCTACACAGGAAAAAAGAAAGAGCTAAGTGTCAAATCTAAAGAGCGTGTTTTATAATTTATCAGATAAATGACTGATCTATAAAAACAGCACTCTGTGGGTCAGAACAGAAAAAAATCTATATCCTGAATTATATTTTACAACTTTTTGAGTCTGTAGCTGCTCATCAATGAACATGTCTATATCAATGATGGTTGTGAGCTGGGCGAGACAATGTCACTGTTAATGATGCATATCTGTCATTGTAACCCTAGCAACATGACTCATGTCCCCATTTATTTTTGCACCCAATCAACTCTGCTGTACTTTGGATAAGCTAGATGCGTGCTAGGTGCTATTTTTAAAGTGGCAATTGAAATATCCATTTCACTGTACTTTCAAGTAGTAGTTGCAGGTTTACCACATCAGAGTCATAAGAACTGAAGGTGCTACTAATCAGTGTTCAACTTTGAGAATATCCTTTCTGTGTGAAGACTTAGAACAGATTATTCTCTTTAAATTAAACTATATTTCTTTGCTCTGAAATAAAAATCCTTATTATGCGTAATGATGTTTTCAGAGCAAAATAACACATTCTTTTGAAGATGGAACTTTTGAGTCTTAGCTCAGAGGTAGATATGAAGTGACCATTATATGCGGCAAGTACCTGTGCTGTACTGGTTGTGGTACTTGTAGAGTTTTATAAGAACAGGAGAAGGAACCACCAGGAACTCCCTGAGAGAGGCTGTGGCAGAGTGAGCAACTACTGGAAACCTCTCACAGAGGCGGCCCAGGCCCTGAAATGGAGTAGAAGACAATCAGAAAAAATTAAACCAATGCCCAGTAAACTAAAACTTTTAGAGCGCAGACACACAATGTCCAGAACCTTCGGTAACATTTTATTGTTCTTTGAGCAAATATGTTTGTACTTTTTCTACATTGTATTATTTTTATTATACCTGTAGGCAACAGATGAGCAGAGGCATATGGGCAATGATGACTTTACTGGAGGTTTTTGACTGCAGTTTTTCTGACAGTTTGGTGCACAAATTCTCAGCTCCTGAAAAAAAAAAAACAAAACAAAAAAAAAGACACCAGGAAGGCAACCTGGTTATGACATCTGAATACACTACACTGTTCACTCTCTGCTGCAATTCATTACCTTGCTCATCTTTAACGGCCCACACCATAAGGTCCACGCAGGCAGCGTTGGCTTGGCAACGAAGCTTGAGGGGGCTTTGTTCTCCTGGCAGCCCTCCAGTATCATGAAGAACCCTCTGCAGCTCCGACTGACTGCTGCTAAACTGTTCCAGTACAAAATCGTGCACTTCCCGCACAAATGTCGACTGCAAAGCTTAAAACCATGAAGAGAGAATGAATATTTGTAAAATAGTGTTCAGCATGGAATTGGCTAGCAAATAGAACAATAGCAACTGCAGGGCTGCCTGCTGCTAATGCATAATAAAGAAGCTCTATTTGTTGTTTTACCTTTCATGTAGTATAGTGTGTCCCGCAGCATTTTGAACACACACACATAGAGAGGGTCACTGAAGGCTTTATAATAGAGGTTGATTCCAGGATTAGACTTAACAACAAACAGAGGAGACATTGAAGGAAAAGATTATTTAACTGATAACATCCTATGTCTAACTTTGTATTTACCATTTACAATTTTGCACAGACAACAGTCATATACTTACCTCTATGACTTCTGTCATAGTGGCATCCAGAGTTTTCAAAAATGACTCGGACACAAACTTCTTCACCTGAAAGTTAACAATTAACACAACCACTGGTAAAAGCTCAAGATACAAATACAGAATGAGAAGCAACAGTAAAAGGTTTAAAGGGTTGTAAACGGTGTACAGGTAGTAAGCTACTGCACCATGCCAAGGAGCTGTCGCAGCAGATCAACAGGCACCTCCACCTCATTTTCTCCTTCCCCCAGGAAGAGAGGAGATACCGAGAAACTGGAGCTGACTGTAGAGAAATAGTAGTCAGGGTCTACTGTGCTGCTGTCTGGAAAATAGGCACCTATAATGAGAGGGAACAGAGGAAATATTAAAAAAAGCGTGACAAGCAGGAGTTCAATGGGTAGTATTTCAGCAATATAACATAAGTTAAAACATATAAAACAAGGGCTTTTTGCTGCATGCTATTCTACTGAGATTACGGTCCATAGTGAAAATTAAATTCATCTGTATAATGGATTTGGTCCTAAATGACTGCAGATCAAAATGGTGCAGTGATTCAAATAAAACAAGGCACTTTTTGAGTAGGTCCCAGACGATTTAGAAAAAAAACAGGTTTTCTGAGGAATTGCTTGGAATTGCTATCATAGTCAACAGGAGATCAATTGGAAATATATCAAATGTTACAAAACTCTAAATCTGACCACAAACAACAGTCTGAACTGGCATTTCCAATCCTATAGGGTAATACAGAATTGGAAATGCCAGTTCAGACATAAAGCAATCACAGGTCTTGGTACCAAAAAAACTGGCATTACTTAGCATCTATATAGACACAAGGCACGAACCCAAACAAAAAAGTCTCACCACAATTAAAATGGTTTTACTGTCTGGCTTACTACAATATTACAGTACGAGAGATATTGCAGTTCACCCTAATAAACATACATCAAAGTGCCAAGTTGTTACATAACACTGATGGCTGATAATAATAATAAGCTCAGCTGAGTTGCCAGAATGTAGATTCAAACTGAAAACTGAGAAATTGACTTTTTTTTCAAAGCAACTTCTGTTTCTTCTTTTTACCTTCCAAGTAATGTGGGCTAGGGGTTATGGGAGAGCATGGTGAGTGACATCCTGGATCTGTACTGATCTGTGTGAAAGCACATTAAAGGACTTTAATCAATAAGAAAACATTCCAATATCATTGGATAACAAAGCACATAAGAATATTATCACTCTGCAGACTTGTCTAATTATCCTGAACAAACAAAACTCGTTTCAAATCCGGCAACATGCACTGACCTGTGCAGAGGAATCTAGGTTGGTCCCGGTGCGTCTGCGCAGAGTATCACTTTGGCACACTGTAAGCAGTGAGGATGGCAGAATAGAACGAAAGTCATTGAAGGATCTACGCCGCACACCCTCCGTTTCCTCTGTGACGCAGCGGGTCTGGGGTGAATCTTTGGGGAATAACTTGGACAACAAGGCTTCATCTGTGTGGCTGTAGCGGCCAAATGCCCGAGTCATGCCAAGCAGGCTGGGGACAATATACTTGCACAGGAAGACTGCAAAAAAACAGAGCAGCTTTAAGCTTTTTTATTTTAAGAGCTAAAGTCATAATGTTTGTTGCATTTGTATGTATACCTTTGTCATGATTATCAGGTGTTTGGCACATATCCTGTAATCCCCGCATGACCTCCATTATAGTGTTCAAGATCTATAGGGAAAACAGTGTAAAATAGTGAATTAGCACTTAACTGTAATGCCCCCCAAGCCTGAGAATAATATACTGAATGATCACCACTTTTTCAGCAGACCTCTTGTCTTGAGTCTGGGTCCCGCTGAGCCACATCTGCCAAAAGAGTCACTAGACAGAAGCTGAAGTTTTCTGCAACGGGGAGAAATTCTGAGGAGCAGAAAGTTACAAAGATACAGTTGAATGAAATGCTTCATAACTGTGAGCAAGAAGAAAAAGAATGATAAGCAGATTTGCCAAAAATGTAAACATCAAATACAGAGCAACAGAGCATTACGTGGAACAGACAAACAGCAGTACACACTATGCAATTCAAGTGTAAGATCTGTACAGTGTAATACAATTCAAGACTACAGTTAATTAATAAGAACTGCTACAAAATAATACTGAGTGAACAGCCGCCACAAGTAAAAGGAATCCACTGTAAAACTAAAAGCCTCATGCCTCACTATAAGAGGATTCTTCTTACCCTTTCCTTTCTTTCCTGAGCTTTCTTCGATCCATTGGACCCGTGGTAGCCCTCTCAGTAGGCTCAGCAGGTAAGAAACAAGTATGTCTTTGTGCTGCCGGAGTAAAGCAAATCATTACACACCACAAACAAGTGCACTCTGCAGCATAAAATCAGCACTTTTGCTTCCCTAACAAGCACTGATGAATCAAAACAATGAGGTAAGTAAGTAAGTAAATCCCAAAAAGTTGAATCTGTTCATCTGGACGTGGCGTTTTTTAGTGGGAGAAACGTTTCGTTGCCAACTGGTAACTTCTTCAGTCTCAGCTGACTGCAGAATTCCCCAACCTTATAAACAGTACATTGCATAATGACCGAAACCAGCACCACTGACTAACAATGGGCCATTTGGTCAGTTTCATGATCATTAGTATGCAAATTGTCATGACCATTGATCAATGGCCATGAGTACCATTCACGGAGATTGGTACGTAAGGTAAGTAAGTAAAGTTTATTTATATAGTGCTTTTCAAGAACAAAATTCACAAAGTGCTTTACAATACAGAAATAGGTATACAACAATTAAAATAGCATAAATAGATAAAACTAAATAAAAGCAAGCCTGTACAAGTGGGTCTTAAGTTTCTTTTTAAAGATATCAACAGTGTCCACAGATCTTAGGTCCAATGGAAGCGAGTTCCACAGCTTGGGGGCCACAACCTCGAAAGCACAGTCACCTTTTGTCTTTAACCTGGACCGAGGTACAGCCAACAAACATCTATCAGCAGACCTCAAAGATCTAGACGTTATGCATGGTTGTAGTAGTTCACCGATATTTGGAGGCATCTGACCATGAAGGGCTCTAAAGGTGATCACCAAAATTTTAAATTGCACCCTAAACTTGATGGGGAGCCAGTGTAAGGAAGATAAAATTGGTGTCACATGAGACCTTTTAGAGGACCTGGTGAGAAGCCTTGCAGCAGCATTCTGGACCATCTGTAAGTGATCCAGGGATGATTTGCTCAGGCAGAGGAATAAGGAATTGCAGTAATTGAGGCGAGATGAAATAAAAGCGTGCATAATCATTTCCATTTGGAGGTAATCTCACACGGGTAAATCTGGGTCAAAAGAAAATGTATCACAGCTTTAAAAATGAAAGTAAGGCAACCATCTCTATGCTGTCAGATGGCAAGGAAGCTTTCCCCACTGTGTCTAAGTGTGATTAGGTTAGAGGCTTATACGGCTAACTGCATGTCTAATCACCAGCTTAATCAGATTATGGGAATAAGCTTATCACAGGGATACATGTGAAGTCCTAGGAGAGCATGGGAGCAAAAGTGGACTAATAGTTATAATATAATATTACAATTACATTACTTGTGAAACAGAGTTGGATAAGCAGTTAGGAAAATAGAAAATTATTATTGTATAAGTACGCAATGCCAATATTTCACTATGTAATGAACTGAATTGTGTAATCTTAAAGCCAATGTATTACCCATTAACAGCCATAACAACCTTAAGTAAAATTAAAACACTGTGTTCAGAAGGCTAAAGTGCTCTGCTTTTAACTGACAACCTCCCACCTGTAAGCCAGATTCCACCAGAAACACAGCCAGCGCAATAACAGCATCTCTGCGACGCACATCCAGAGTGAACACACCACGGACTTCCACTGGACACATACATTGCAGCTTCTGAACCTAAAAGACCCAAAAAGAATAATAAAGTAAGAAGATACATCATGTCTGACAGTCCAGGCTGGTAATATTCACACATTAAGCTAATTAATCTCACTTGACAGCCCAGTGTGTCTGTGTCACACAGCATATGAAACCATAACACTACAGCACCAGACAATATGTCAGCTGTTAAAACCAGTTTGTATGGAAGCTTGTTTCTGGCACTGAAAAAACAGCATTTGTTGCCATCAATAAGTCAAAATTTTGGGGTTATTTTCTCAAACTTTAGACTTCATAACTTGAAATTTCAAGTTATTTTCTCAATGTCGAGTTATTTTCTCATAAGTTTTAGTTAGCAAGTCGAAATTTTGAGAGACCTAAACTCGAAATATTTTGACTTATGGATGGCAAAAGATGTGTTTTTCACTGGAGGAAACAAACTTCCAGATTTTTGAGAGTGAGTGCATGTTCCAATGAGAGTAATGTTTGTTAGACTTACATTGTTCACTTCTATTCTATTCTATTTATATAGCGCCAAATCGCAACAACAGTCGCCTCAAGGAGATTTATATTGTAATGTAAAGAGAAAACCCCAACAATCAGACGACCCCCTATGAGCGAGCACTTGGCAACAGTGGGAAGGAAAAACTCCCTTTTAACAGGAAGAAACCTCTGGCAGAACCAGGCTCAGGGAGGGGCAGCCAT
>VUQS01076204.1:1613-22424 GCA_015108495.1 Heterochromis multidens
CTGTGGCTGTGAATGAGTTGTCCACAAACTGGAATGTTAGTGGTTTGATCCCCAGCTCCTCCAGTCTGTGTGTCAAAGTATCCTTGGCCAAGCCACTGAACTCCAGGCTGTCCCCAGTGAAGCCATTGGAGTATGAGTGTGTTTGTGTGTGTGTGTGTAATAGTTAGAAAGAGCTTAAAGGCATAGAATAAACTACTGCTTGAATGTGGCATACTGTAAAAAGTGCTTTGAGTGTTTATTTAGAGTAGTAAAGCACTATACAAGTGTCATTTTACCACTTGTGACTTCTAGTTTTGTGGGTCATATCACAGTGACTATGTCCATCTTTTATGATCAGTCTGTGTGTTTCGAATGCAACTACACTGACATAAAATGGCCGGTGCTCTCACCAGATGACCAGTTGCAAAAATGGACAGGTGTGACAGATATGCATATTTTTCACAAAAAGAACAAACTATACTTATAAACTAATATTATTAAATTGAAAATGTAATACAGGCTACAAGCAACACAGCTGCTGTAGCTCAAGTCAAGGGAGAAAACTGACAGAAAATATTGACAGTATGGAAAAGTTAGTATTGTTTTTTAAAATTACATTAAGGCATATCATATACATTTATTAGGTGTTTTCTCACGGTGGGTGAGACAATCTTTAGCTTGTGTTTTTAGCAGCGACCCTGGTTTTGTTAAATGTTCTTGAAACAAGTAAACAAAAAATACAAAACATAAATGAAACCAGTGAACAGGCTTAGGCCTAGAGACCGTGAGTGAAAATTTTTTATTCACCAACCAGATGGTGAGTGGATGCTAGCAGTTGCTAGGTAAAACTAGTCACAAAGAGGTGTACCAGGCTGCACCAAAAGCCTTGTTGCCCTCATTGCTCTAGTCGCCTGCAGATTGTTGCAGCCGCCTGTAGTTTGCATGGAAGATGCCAAATTGTCTGCAAACACTTGCCAACTAGTCGGTGAGTAGTGGCGAAACTGTAAGAACTGGAAAAGGAAACTGGAAAAGGAGCCCATTCACCTTCAAAGTAAAAGTTGGGCCTTTCCACTGCATCCCAAAACAAAAGGTGCAACTTTTACACTGAAGGTGAAGATTCTCAGTTTCCCGGTTGTATCACACTTTTTTCACTACTGCTCAGTGGGTAACTGGCCAGTGTTTGCTGACAAGTCGGTGTCTTCCATCCAAACTGGTTGCTAGCAGTTTGTTAGCAGCCAAATTAATTGCAACAAGGTTTTCAGTATAGCAATATATACCTCTTTGCAACCAATTTTGCCTTGCAACCACCAGGGAATGCACATTTTTCCTTACCATTCTCTAAGCATGTGTGACCGAGGCATTAGAAATCTTATAAGGTCAACAAGTGCTTTAATTGGCCTATACAGAAAAGCAGCCCCCACTGCTACAGTCAATATTTCCCTTTGAGAATGTTTTAAACAGCTTCTTGTCAGAGTCTCTTGCTATCCATAGAGAGGGTTAGCTGTGCAGCACCTCAAGTTACCTTGACAATATAGCCCAGTAAGAAGTGAACCACTGTGAGACTGAAAACCTTGGGTTAAACGTAAAGTTACCTTGCTGTGTCAAAAATCTTGCTTCATAGTGCAGGTCTCAGGCTGTGGTGTCACAGTCCTGCGCTTTGTAAGCCCACCTTCCACTTCAGCCACCTCCAATTCTAATATAATTTTACCACCAGTTCAGTCAAAATATAATGGATGAAGCATTTAAAGTATTTTTCAACAAAAGGTCATACCATGCTTAATTATCTTATATAATAGTAAAATGAATATTTGGGTTTTGGACTCTTCAGAAAATAGCTGTATAAAAACTTAATTTCCACTTTAGGAAATTAGGCAATTGACCCTTTTCAGTCCTTTCTAACATTTTATAGCCTTAGTGATTAACTGATTTACATTTGCTGCCTCAGATGCAGCAATGCTGCACATTTTCTCCACAGCTTAGTAAGCCCATTATCATATTTTCTTTGACATATGCAGAGGTGCGCTATATGAAAGTGGATTTTATTGTCACAAAGTATAAAATTTGAACATTTTGGAGTACAAAAGTGGATCAAACACCATGATAAATGACATGAGGGCGGGGTGTTCCCCTCCCTTTCGCTCCCCACTGGTCGTTGACCCTCCCGGGGCATGGGCGCTTGTTGGCTCCGGGGCCCCTGGCCAGGCATTTTGGCGTGGTTGCTGGCCCGCTCCCTTGGGCTCTGCTGGGTCTTGGGTGGTTCTCAGGTGCCTAGGGTCCTGGGGCCCCGTCCTCAGCTCGTGCTGGGGTGGTCGCCCCTGCCGGAGTCGGCCGCCTGTTGCCTCTGGGGCTCTTGCCCTTTGGCTGTGAGCGCCCCATCTGGGGCCTCCCTCTTCCCTCTGCTGGGGTGGAGGCACGGTTGTCATCGAGATGTATGACCTCGGGTCTTCAGTATTCTCAGGGGGCTGTGGACAGCCCAGGTCTCCTGCGTCTTTCTCTGTCCGTCTCTGGCTCCCGAGGGGCGTTGTTGCAGTCTGTCACCTTTATTATCAAGTACATTTCATGACAAACGCTCAAACACAGCCACATTCTCTCTCTCGCTCTCTTTCTCTCTCTCTCTCTCTCTCACACACACACACACACACACACACACACACACTCCACAGCAAAATTTTATGTTTGCTTGTGTACCTGCCTCTGTTTTGTCTTTCAGGTGCTGTTTGTTTTTTGAGGGTGTTTTGTTACAGATGCAGTAGTTGGAGACCCAGTGTGTCTGTTTGCTTTATCTTCAACTTCTGTCCTCGACCCTGCTTTTTTTTCTTTCTTGCTCTCTGTCTTTCTGTCCCTTCTTCTTTTTCTTTTCCTCTGTCTTCTTCTCCTATCTTTCACCAACCTGGCCCTCACTCCCTGTCAGCTCCGGCATAATACCCACTCTGATAATAATCAGAATAATAACATAAAATAAATAAATTCAATAAAAAGAGGAGCCTATACGTCTACAGCGCTCCTCTTGGCAAAGCAAATATGTTTGGCACAACAAAGCATTCAGACCATGATTCTGCTTGCTAAAACTGCCGGATAGGACAGGTTTAAAAAATAAAAATAATAAAATAAATAAATAAATGACATGAAGAAACACATTCATTGTACCAAAAAAAACCCCAAAAAAACCCTTTGAGATTCTGTTAGAATCACATAAAGTAAAGTGAAATATTTTAAACAGACACAGGTAGAAAATATTATTTAAATTATTTAAATTATGCTTTGGTGCTGCTTTTATGCAGGGCTGATGTTGTCATTTTTTTTTAACAAATTGTGACAGATATTATGTATTCCTGCTATTGGACTTTAAATGGCATGCTTAAACTAAAATTCAGAATAATTCCACTGCAGTTACACATAATATTTTATTTCCAAATGATACCAATCTTTTTTAATTATTGATTTAAAGCACATTCAACCATGGAAATTACCTTTTGAACAGACTGCATTCAAGACCCTCTCTTTCAACATCATGCTTTTGATTTATGTTAAAAACTTCAAACTGTGGTTATTGAACATTAAAAGAAAATCTGTTAAGTTTTTACAGATCCAAATTATATATTAAGAACTTATTCAGATGAAATATTTGTTCAGCTGGTCTTGATTTAGAGTAGAAAGCACCTAAGTGCTCACTTAGAGGTTATGAAATTCAATGTTCCAGACCAGACAGACTGAAAGAAAAATCACACCAAAATTAATATTCTAGCCCTTCATGTAGGAATTCTTCTGCATACATTGACTAAAGTGCAGGATTATCTCCAGTCAAGACAAGTGAATATGGAGAAATTATGCTTGGAAATCTATAGGCACAAATGGATGACTGCTTCCTAAAGGTTTGTATGCTTATATCTAAAACATCTGTCCACCTCCTACACTCACTCTACACTCCACTCTCGCCATCCCTGCCTGACAAACACACTTTCACGCACTGAATCTTCTCCCAGTTTGAAGCTTGCGTACAAACTACAATCTAGTGTTGCTGAAAATATTGATGTTTTTAGTACATATGAATTTTGAATATTTTAAATGGTCTCAAAAACTGTTTTGATACACCAGTATCAATTGTGTCTTCTTGCTTGGTCTTGTGTTTCAAAATTGACTGACTCTTACACAATTGTTTAGACTTTTTATCTTTTCATAAGGATTTTAAATTCTCTGTTGTCAGTGTTTTCTAGAGGTATCCAAAATCTGTATTATTCAAAGAATGGTGCCAAAGTAGAAACTCCAGTATTGTATATATCCCCAGACTTGTTCAACACATATACACCAAATCACACGATGAACAACATGCCTCTTGAAAGCAAGAAGAGCTCCACTATTTGTGTTGGGTCGAGTCAACAGTATGTACTAAGACTGTTGAAACTGGCCAAGCGATTATAGTGAGAGATATAACTTTTTCTACAGGTAGGTGTATTTCAACATAAACATGCCTATTGGAAACATTACAAAATAAACACAATACTTAGGTTAAGTCAGTATGCCGATACGGAGGCAAACAGTTGTTCCTTGGGATTTTGCGACAACCGTATATTATTATTGTGATATAAACTCACCAGTCACGTCAATAAGTATCAATTGCTGTTTAACACAAATAACTAATTAGCCAATCACATCACAGCAACTCTAGGCATTTAGACATGAAGACATGTTCAAGACAACCTGGTGAAGTTCAAATTGACCACCAGGATGGGGAAGAAAGGTGATTTAAGTGACTTTGAACACGGCATGATTGTTGGTGCCAAACTGAGTACTGAGTAAAACCGCTGATCTTCTGGGATTTTCCCAGAAAAAGAAAATATCTGGTGAGCGACAATTCCCTGAGGCAAAACGCCTTGTTGAGGTCAGAGGAGAATAGCCAGGCTTCTTCGAGCTGATAGGAATGCAACAGAAACTCAGCTTGTTACAACCAAGGGAAGCAGAAGAGCATCTCTGAATACACAAGTCACATCTTGAAGCAGATGGGCTGCAGCAGCAGAAGACCACACCAGGTGGTACTCCAGCTGTCAGCTAAGATTAGGAAACTGAGGCTACAGTTCACATGGGCTCACCGAAATTGGATAACAGAAGATTGGAAATTTTTTCAAAAAGTTTGAAAACCACTGGGTTATATGCCTCTGCTTTGAAAAACATGCAACGACAATTATTTTTTCCTCAACATGAAACTCAAAAATCAAATTATCAGCGACCTGCAGTGCAGAAAGTTTTTGCCACTAGCCTCATAATTATTCAGTCAGCAATGTTATATTTCTGCTGTCTATTGATCAAAATCCAAAGTGTTTCCAAACCGGACGGCAGCATAAATCACTCTCTGGAGCCGAGAGGGGTTGTCATTTTTACCACACAGTTGCTGTTAAATTATTTCAGGTCTGAAATGACCCCCACACTGGCCACAGCAATGAAGAACTGTCACAGTGTGGAGGACCCAAAGTACAGAAGCCAAAAGGTAAAGTGCAAAACAGAAGGCACACTTTAATGCTAAAATCCAGTCCAATCCCAAAAATATAACAAAGTAAAAAAGCAAAACAAAACAAAAACCCAAAATTATAACACAAGTCCAGAAACACATTCTTTAAGTCCAGAAATAATTTAAGGCACAAGGCACATAGCCTGAATTAAGCAGATAATACGACAAAGGACAAAAAGAAACACAGTGGTATATAAACACATAAAGGACTAATTACTCAAGAGGAACAAGAAGCATAGAGGAATACTGAATAAAACCTTCAAAATTAAACAAGAACTCCCCAAAAGAGACTAGTACCAACATGAATACAAACACTTAACAAGATATACAGGACAAGGCAATACAAATGGACCAAAGCATAGACAGAACAAGACAGAGAGCAGGAAAATCATTAACTACAACTACTAATACTGAACATGAACCAGAAAATGCAAAGAACTAAATTCATCCACTAGACAAAAGTAAGAAAGTAAGACAAAAAGTAAACAGAAAGCAGAGACTCAGTAATTTTCAGGAATTTTATGTTTAAAGATGTTTTAAACACAAGTTACAGCTGTTAAGCTATCTAAGGTATGTCTACTTTTACTGCTGACCAGTTTTTATAAATATAAAGAACAAATATATAAATGAACCAAGCAAAAGAAGCAGGCCAGTGTTATAACTAAACACCATTTACCTTTTACTTATTTAGCTGATATCTTAAGTTCCCTAATTATTTAGGGGAAATCATTCACTGACTAATCTCTCCTCGAAGCAACAGCAGAGTATTTGAAGCTTACATCTACCCCACATAGTATTTCCAACTTTGCCTCAGAGTACTGGGGGTGGACTAGTGCTCCATTAACCCCCCCTCAGCAGCACAGTTTTTCACAGCAACACTATTTTTCTGGTGGTAACCAGGCTTGGCGTTTTATGTTACTTTTCCCTCCCTCCACAATTGAATATTAATCTTCTAAATGGAAAATCTATTTTTTAAGTTAGATTATATGTTCAAATTAGGAACAGTTGTTGACAGCCTCTACATAAGAGTAGGACAATTGTAATTTCTGCAAAGAGAGCCGACACAGTCTCATTGCAGAAACATTGAATCCACTTGATCAGATTTATCTGGGTAAATCAGAAGGAAAACCACGGAAAGTGTTTAAATGTTTTAATTTGTTTTACACAGAGTGAAGCAGAGTGGAGAAAGGTTCACCTCCCAGCCAGCACAAACATACATCTCAAAGACACTCTGTAGCTTTGGTATTCTGTTTTAAGCTCCCAGATTCTCCACCATCTCTTAGTATAATCTCATACTGCCGTGACCTCATATCAATAATTCATTTAGCCTAGAAAAAATATCAGAACTGGCTCATGAGCTCAAAACTTTTAGTTCCAGCGTTAGCACTTCTGGTAAGGCCAATTTTAGCTTTAGATGAGCTGTATTTCCTCTTGGCATCAGACATGAGTCCTGGTTCTCTTCTTGTTTTCTTTCGCTGTTTCTACTACTTCAAGTCTACAGTGCATTTTCATTGATTTCTCTTTCTTCTTATTTGTAAGCCCATGTGCATCTACATAGAACTGTTTACTGAGTACGACTAAAGTAGTTCACTCAAAATAGGAGGCTTTATACTCTTTCAAAGAAATTCAAATTTAAAAAGCACATATTTCAGCTTATAAGGAAGCATATTCCATTAGCATGTACTCTTTAATCCTACTTGGATAGTCATGACATCCTAACTTTTCTGGCTATTATTCAGCATTATAAGACGGAGTGATTTGCTCGGACTTGGTGACACTAATCTTGGGTTCATGGCTGTCTGTGGCATTTGTATTGATCTTTTGTGCTGCTGGGCTGAAGGCGTGAAGCATCCATGTTTTAAAACTTGTGTCATACCTACAAGTTTGTGTTTTATCAGCTTTAGTGGCCAAGCATGTGAACACATAAAAAGGATGTGACGTTTCTGTAAATGAATGTACGCAGTAGTAGAGGAATATAATAACATTTTAGTCATATATTAACTTAATTTATAAATGTTGCCAAAGGCATATAACCCCAAGGTGGAACTATTGTAATTTTCAATGAGGGCTAGGTGTTGGTTGTTTGATTGCTGCTTTTATATACTGGTCAAAGCTGTGGTTAGGGTTACAAGTGGCTGCATGTTTGTGCATGTGAAATGAGGCACACAAGCCTTCTTGAATGAATTCTTAAATAATACCATTTATGAAGTGTTCTTTTACAAAGTTTTTAATCACCAAGTATTTTGTGACAAATTGATAATGAATTTTTAAAATCAGCTTTCTCTCTAGTGAGTTTTGATCACATCCTAACTCCACGGTCTTGGACTGCAGCTAGTGATGGTCCTTGTTTTCCTTTTTAGCCTCTATAAACTTGGTGAGCAGCTGACATGAAGCAGTTCTTCACCTCCTTAAGGTGTGTCCATACAGAAGGTGACTAGCAGTGACGTGGCGACCAGAGACAACAGAAAGTCAATGACACTAAGTGATTTCAAGCAAAGGTGGTGAAAGAAACCTTTGGCAACACAAAGAGGGCAGGTCCTGAGTTAAACTTTTCTCAACTTCCAATGAGAGAGAAAGGATACTTTTGATTGACATATGACAGGGTGTTAAATACATTAAAGGGTTACCTGGGCAACCAAAGCCTGGGGAGCCTGGAATGTGTGCTTGTGCAGCAAGCAAATTGCTACCTGTATGCACGCTCCCCTGAGCTCAATCTCCAGAGAAGAACAAGGACTATTGTCACCAACATTTCAAGACTGTGGAGAGATGGTCTATCCAACTTACTGGAGAGGCAGCTGAAGGACATCCTAGAACTGCCACAACAATGATTTGCTGACCCTGGTGGTAGGGCTGTTTAAATTTGTCAAAAATCATAATCAGTTCAAGAAGGAAAGATCATTTGAAGGAACTGAACATGATTTATGGAAATACAGAGTTTAAGTAATAAGCTGTTTGGCAATTAGACTCTGATGAAGCTATATAGCAGAGCAGAGTGTCCAGTGATGGTTGGAAGTAGGACGGAACCCCTGGAATCTAGACGCTGATGGAGGCAGAGATGAACCAGGTGGAGACTTGGATGAGGATCTCTATCTGGCCAGGATGAGGTGGCGATGGCGAGGACACAGGTCGGACAAATGAGAATCTGAAAGGCAGAATGACAGAAGAGACTGACTGGCTCACAGAAGGTGGACAAGAAAACGATTGGACCAGAGTGATGACTACAGAATTAAGTTTGACAGTGTGGCAAAGCGGAAGTGATGTAAAAAATAGATTAGCAGCGAGTGTAGATCTTCCTTATTGAACTTCCACATAAGCTTAATTTATTTTAATCAAGACTGAGAGCATGGTTATTTAACACAATTACACACTGAATATAGACAAATAGTGGAGTTATTGAACTTTAAAAAGGGAACAAAAAATGTCTTTTTAATCAGGTAGATTTTCATGAACTTTAAATATTTCATGAATTAACTTAATAAATGTGCACCTGGCACATTTATAATTTCAGAGAGGGAAGAAAGTAATGGAAAGGAATGTGCTGAAAGACAAAATGAGAGCATCATTGCTAAGGAGAATGCAGCACACTAATCATTTTATCTCGATTTGTCAGGGATCAGGAGAGAGGATTTGAATGTAAGACACCAAGCTAGATAAAAATAACAAAAAGGGAGGCTTCATTACAACTGATGCAAAGTCCAAATACAAAAGTACAAAAGGGAAGACAAAGCAGGAATAAAAAAAATACAAACAAGGAGCAAGAGATACACTGGGATGACATGGGAGCACAAAATAACATCTTGACCCAGGGAAGACGAGAATATATATACACATGAAACTGATTATAGGAAGAGGCCAATCATATAGGAGGATAGACAAAGACCAGAGGAAAAGGCAAAAGAGACACATGAGGGAAAGATATCATGAAAACAAAAGAAGAGAGAGGAAGGCAAAACAGGGAAACACTGAGGACACTGAGGAAATAAGAACACTGGAGTTACAAGAAGGAACAACAAAATCAAAACAGGAAAACAAAACTCAACCCAACACAAGAACCAATTACCATGCCACGATTATATACTGATTGTCAGAAGTCAATGTAATTTCCCAGCTTCCAGATAAATAAAGTATATGTTATCCAAACTGAAATTTAAATTCCACTGCCCAACCTTCCACCACTGCAACAGACTGGCGACCTGTCCACGGTGTACCCCGCCTCTCATCCTATGGCAGCTGTGATAGGCTCCATTAGGTCTGCAGACATGTCGAGGCTTAACCGTAGACACACCAATCAGATTTAAGCTCTATAAAAAGGCAACAGGTGAGTTAACATGTCTTCGACAAAAATGGAAGGCATCAGAAGAAGAGGAGGAGTAAGGTTGAGAGGGAGAGTTTGTGGAGGAGGAGGAGCAGGTCCAGGAACCAAGGTAGAGGCAAAGATAGAGGAAGACCTGGAAGATGGGGAGGACATGTGGTAAGAAGAAGAGAAAGAATCATTATCAGTGTACCGGGGCAGCATGGGGGTAACATTACTCTTTGTGCTGCCATCACACAGAATGGGGTCCATCACCACCATGTCAGCTTGGGTCTTTACAGTACTGCCCACGTTCTCCCATTTTTAGACAGATTTCACACCATCATCACAGCAGCAAACAAAATGGACCAGATGCAATAATTTGTCGTCTGGGACAATTAATCGTTCCACCTTTCTCCTCTGGTCCAAAACTGATTTAATCAGCATTCACAATTTACAGTCCAATACCTTCCACCAGACTACCCCTTCCTAAACTCCAGTGATGAGTTTTTCTTGGCAAGGCGGAAAAGTTTATGATCTCCAGCTCTATGTCCAGATACCCCTCATGCAAGCCATGGAGGAGACCTGTGATCAAACTGATGTAGCATCTGTACAAGGATGGATTCAACATTTAAGAAGGTTCTTCTTAAGTTGTCTTGGCAATGAGAATATAGCCTGTGATGTCAACAAAGTCCTGTGGACAGATCCAGGTAAGCGAAGAGATGTTGTACAGATTTCTTTAAAAAAAAAAAATCATTTTTCATTAATTTCTTATTTAATAACTGTACTGACAAGCTTTTGTCTCTCCAAATGTGTTTGCTGAGGTTACAGTGGCATGTTCATTAATAGTTAAAACTGGGAAATGTTGTGGTCTGATGATCAGAATTGACCTTCTTGAGTAAAAAAACAAACTGTAATATACCTGAGGAAGTAAGTATATTTGTGGGAAACACTATTGCAGTCTTTCTAATGGCCAGCAGGGGGAAACTCCTCTTGCAGTCAAGAGGTTTGGCTTTATAGAAGTCTATAAATAGAAGTCTCTCACTTGATGTATGACCTCATTTCAAGTCTTATTTAATAAAACATTTAAATAAGATTTAATAAAACATTAGCTTCTTGTCTATTTAATCACAAAGATGAGCAGCTAGGGTATGTTTTAGGGTGTGGCTAAATTGTGATTGATAAGTCCTTATTGTATCGATGTACACTTGAGACCCAACTCTCGCTCTTCTCAGCCAGTTTCAAAACACCTAGCTGGCCAAAAGGCTCAACTTGAGGCTTTAGATTGAGGTTTTTATCTTGATAGAAACTACTGGCGTACAGTGAAATTGTTTCAGGATGATCATACGCTCTACAGGACATTTGCGGTTGTATATTTATTCATCGATAAACATAATTTCTCAAACTGTTTTGATTGCAAAGATGACTTTAGTACCACTGACCAGGCGTATGCAGTCATTGTACTCAAGTATCTCCTGCTCCAGTGTGAGTGTGTCTTTTAAAAAAGGGTTTTGTTTTGGCTCTTAAAAATGCCAGCTTCCTTTAAATTGAAAAGAAAAACCGATGAAAAAAAAAAATAATTTTTTTTAAACTGAGTATAGGCACTTTCTGAATCTACAGCATTTGCTCTTCTTTGGGTTAGATTGGGTAGGTGAATATGGTGACATTCAAGTAAGATATTAAAAGTGCAAATATAATACAACCCTACAACAAAAATAGCCTGAAACAGAGTTTTTGACTGTAAATAAATTGATGTTGGCATTTGACAGACAGCCGCTTCAAAATCCTAAATACTTGAGTCTGAATTGATCATCATATTCAGTTATTTCCACAACAGCAAATTATGGTAAGACCTCAAGACATTTTTTCTCCTCCCAACTGCCAAAATCTCAAAATAAGCTGACAGGTTACCAGAATTTTTTTTTTCTTGTTTCTCCGAGTACAGGAGTTGCTGCTTGTGAATCATTTTTTCTGTTGTTTACAAGCTCTGGTTTGCTGGTAATTGGGCTGAGTGTATGTATAAGAACCAAACTGAAAAATGCAGCAAAAAGCCATTTCTGCAGAGCCGAACAAAACACACAGTAGGTGTTAGGAGTGTGTTTGTGTGCATTTGTATGTGCGTTTGTTTGTGAGACTCGGGGGTCTTCCATTTTCCCCCTACATGTCCTCACTAAGACAGTAAAGGAGCAGATCTCATTATAAATAGGAAGAGTTTCAGATTTAAGCCGTTATAGCTGAGGATTACAGTGAGGGTTTTGGTTCGGGGCCGAATTTTGGGGGTTTTCAGGGACAAGAAATGTCTCATAGATACAATAATTTAAAAAAAAGTGCTGCATGCTTACGTGCAAGTGTTCTTATTTCTGTGTGTGTATGTGTGTGTTTGTAGGTGTATGACAGGGCAGCATATGGCTAGCCCTGCATGTAGTGAAATATTAAAAAGCAGTGTCAGCAAGAAGGGCACTGTGTGTGCGTTTTAGTGCATGAGAGTGTGTGTGTGTCCCACGGGGAGAAGAAATCTGCCGGACATAGACAACTGGGCATGACAAGCTCCCACAGTGACACACACACATACACACACACAAATGCACTGTCTCTCCTCTGTCTCTGCCAACTTGTTCACTTGGCCTTATCTGCTGTGGAGACTAAATGCCATCTCTATCTCTCTAGCTCTCTCTCTCTCTCACACACACACACACACACACACAAATGCACACAGTGGTTTTTTCCAACACAAGCTCATCCTAGTGCGTCAAATACTGCTGTTCTGTCAGATGCTGCTCGTGACTGACTGTTACTCACAAGATGACCTTTGGCAGTAGTCCTTGAAGCAAAGAGATGGTGGCCCCCTTCTAAAAAGCTGGAATGTCCAAATTAGGTGGTTAGAGGGTGGGCAGTTTCATAGGTTCACGGGCTTATCAGCCAGGAGACTGTGGTCCACGTCTCATTTGAACTTTTGCTTTCACTTGCTGGTTAATACATATAAACCGATCCAAACACTGTTCTCATTCTAACTCAAAAAGCTTGATTAGATAATGTCACACCAATATGAAACACACAATTTGAATGATTAATTAAAAGGCACTGGGGGGAGAACTCTAAATCATTTTAAAAACAATTGGACAAATTGGTCATTTTCCATATTGGTGAAAGGTCAGCTAAAATGGAATCAGCTCTTTTTTTTTAGCTGACATGGATATGTTGAGTAAATGTCATGCTAAAATCGTGTATAGTATGGAAGATTCAAATTTTTCTTGCATACTATACAAGTGGAAATTTTGTCCAGAAGGTCAGAAGGTCACCAAAATCATTAGGAATAATCCTCTTGGGACTGTAAATATTCAGAGCGCATTTAATGGCAGTCTGCTTTTTGTGGACATGTTGCTCTGGACAAAAACGTGACAGAGGGACCAAACAACTGTTGGTGACATCTGCAGGCTCGTCTGCAGGCAGGGCAGGAAAAAACATGATGGACTGGCACAAACAGGAACACAGAAAATGGGGAAATGGCAGAAATGATGAAGGGAAAGGAGTAGGGGCAGGCAGCATTTCTTCAATTTCTCTGCCTGTGCTTCACTGTGTGGCAACATAAAAAAAAAGGGAAAAACCAATATTCTTTTTTTAGTGTGTGTCAGGTTGAGTCATTCTGTATTCTCCATGGTTTGATACCTACTGATCTGTAGTGGTAGGCAGAATTTGACAAGGGTTTAGTGGGCCAATTAGCTGTGCGCTCACAAAATATAGCGAAAATGTCAGAGTGTTGTATTGATTATGCTAATAGACTTCCTGTTTTGCAGGTCTAAAAACTGCAGGTTAAACCACAACCGACACATGAGTGACAGTAAAATGATTCAATCACACAGTATTGATGTGTAAAGGCATGTGCATCTCAGTATTTCTTTCTCATTGGGAGTGTACAGTAAGCTTTTTTGGTCACTTTTTGTTTTTTTGATTCTTTTTCCCTACATGTTTTGGAAAGTACAAAAGCTAAAACTATAGAACAGAGGATAAACAGTTTAACATTTATTGAAATTCCATGTTGCAATGTTTTTAATATTTCTGGCTTGTAAAGCTTAAAGCAAAGCCATATCTCTGTGTTATTTCCTTGTTGCATGTATTAGAAAATAATCACAAAACACAATCCAATTTTAAAATGGCATGGTGTAAACTGTCACTACAACTTGTTCTCATCCAAAGGGACCACATACTGCATTTTTGCCTGACGTCACTGGCCACATGGGGCTATGCACAAGGTGCATTGGTTGTGCACTGATGCACCAGCCATGTCAATATTAGACTGCAAGGGCTAAAAACCGTGTTTGAAATAGTGGAACACTGCATAAGGAGTGTGGCGGTGTTGTAAAGTCAGATTTCTCGGCCAGGAGACCACAGTTGGTAATCATTTTAGGAACCAGTTTTGCACGGTCTGTATCATGGCATTATCTGCAAAGTACATTTTATATACATCTCCTTGATAAAACAGCAATATCTGATGCCCTGGGAGAGGGCACACGCTGGCCCTACAAGACTTTTTGTCCATGCACTGTCACCATAAAAGTCTGGGTGTAAAATTATGTTTGTGTTTTACAGATACCTCCACGTGTCTCTTTGTATAATGAGAACTTGATAGGTCCAATAAAATATGAAAAGACTATGAGAGCAATAGTAGTAAATTATTTTTGTGCCTTGTCTTCTTTCAGGAAATTGGCAAGAAGTTCACTGGCTTGCCCCAGAGTAAATTTTTAATGTCACTTGGCAGGAGAAGAGAGAAGTGCTTCAGCGGGTCCAAAAATGCAAAAGCCAGAGGAAGTTTGAAAAACTTCACTCAGTGGGACTTGCATTGGAAACAATGCAGCAGCATCTCTGAAGTTCTTAATATATCCTTGATGTCAACAAGCAAAATCACCAAAATTATGTGAATTCTTCCTCTGTACCCAAGGTAGGTTCCAGCTTGCTCTCAGCCTGGGAAGAGATGTCTTTTAATACAAAGTAAGTCAAGGGTGCATATTTATGAAAATAAATAAATAAATAAACAAACAAACAAACACAAAAAAACTATCCATCGATACATTTATTTCATCTACCGCTTATACGGGTCCAGGTCGATGGGGCAGCAGTCTAAACAGAGAGGCCCAGACCTCCCTCTCCCCAGCCACCTCATCCAACTTGGGCATGGAGTAGGAACTGGGGGCTATCCAGTGTAGGGTGCACCCTGGATAGGTTGCTGGTCCATCTCAGGGCCAGCACGGATAGACAGACAATCATATCAACATCAAATTTAAAATCACCAATTAACCTAATAAGCATGTCTTTGGACTGTGGGAAAGAGCCAGAGTGACTGCAAGAAGGTGCAAAATCAACACAGTCCCAGGAAAACAGAAGTTTTGAAGAGGGTGACAGCATCAACCACAGCACCATCATGCTGCACAGAGCCTTTATTAGAAGTGGAAAAAACAACAGTCATTAGCATGAAATTGGTCACAAAGTGTTATACGGTGCTTCCTCAAAAACCTCCTAGAGATTGCTTGGATTGCTAGCACTTTGCCACAGTCCCCCGTAGTTTGTAAGGAAGATGCTGTATGCAAGCACAAATTCCCCTCTCCCCTCACTTGTGATCAAGATACTTCTCCTCCACTTGGGGCAGCGATTCTGCTCTAACCCAGAGTGGGTATTCCACCCTTTTGGGGCTGAGAATCATGGCCTCAGACTTGGAGGTGCTGATTCTCATTTCCAACATTCACATTTGGCTGTGCAAGCTGAAGGTCAGCAACTGGTGAGGCCAGTAGAACCACATCATCTGCTGATGTGAAGCAAGGTTGATGGTTGATGTGCAGCAAGATCCCGCAGCCACCTTTGTGAATGCCCCCCTTATTTTGCATGTCCCAGTGATCCCAGGAGCTATGTTGTCAGGGACATTTGCTCCTGGTAGGGTCTCACAAGGCAAACTGGTCCTGAGTGATGGACCAGACAAACAGCAATTCAGATAACCCCTATGAAGAAGAGAACAAGAAACCAGTTTACCCTGCCTGGGATAGTATTACCGGAGCCTCACCCTGGAGCCAGGCCTAAGGTTGGGACTTGAGGGAGAAAGCATGGTGACCAGGGTGTCCGAAGAAGCAAGATGGTCCCACCCTCCTGTGGAACCACACCGCAGCATGTGGACATTAACCCACAAGAAAGAAGGCCACTGTTGCAAGTAAACATGATATTGTGTGTTTGCAGTCCAGTGACAGTTAAAATATGTTTTGGTTATTGAATGTGATTAAAATTAATTTACAAGTTTAAAATTAATCTTCAGTGTTTAACCTCTCTATTAGATTTTGGTCAATTCTGACTGTTTTGAGAGGGTTTTCTTACTTTTGGATTAGTTGGCTAGTCCAAATTTTGTCACTCCTGTTTAATCTAGTAGTACATAAGTCCATAGATAGAACAAGTCTTTAATTTTTCTATGAACAATAAAACATGCATCTGTGGAGTGTTAAGTGGGTAACAGCTGCTTCTGAATTTAGTGTTGGGATTCTCTAAGCATAGCTTACAGACAGCAGGAGCCACTTGCTTCTCTAATGGTAGCAATAACTCTCACACATACACACACAGGGCTTAATGGCTTTTATAATGAATGGCCCAAGATAGTGGGCTAAATGGTGGTTGCCATGGTGATAGGGTCAATCGATCAGGAAATATCGATTGACCATCGATAAGTTCCAGACGGCAAGCTACTGGAATAGAGAATGAGTTGTGTGTTGAGTGTGTGTGTCAGGTGGATGCATAAGTGTGTATGGGGCAGGGATTAGCTCTGTGTGTCCATTAGCTGTGTGTTCATACTGTATGTGAACATGTGCATGAGTTAAAGCCATTCAAGTGTGTGTCAGACATTTCTCTACAGTAGTTTAGATATTGCTGTAATGTGTCATGGCACCACCTCCTGCGCCCTGAATGTGGGTGATGTAAGCGACTACTCCAACTTTAGTTTGGAGCATTTGTCACCTCACTCACCTCCTGATGGGAGGAATGAACCAGAACTATCTCAGAAGCCCCATTCAAACAGGATTAACATTACAGGGCGAGGGGAGGAGGATGAAATATTCACTGTGCTCCTCGGTAATTTAACTCATTGTTCCGGATGGCATCTAAACCATCTGGAAATTACAGGATGTGGTCTGTAATAGACATTCAGGAGGACAAAAGCAAAAAGCCTCCCCAGGGAGGTGTGGAGGTCAAAATACAGACTCTCTTTTGGAAGTATAACTCAGATTTTAACACAGAAATGAAATTGATATTTTAGAGGTACATCTCAATTACACTAAACTTAGAGGGAAAAATCCACAAGTTTTCTGCAGTGTATAATATTCCAAAGTATGTTTACTGCATACATAAAATAGTTTCAGTACTTTTAATCAAGACTGGGTCAAAGAGAATACCATTATGTTACCTAGCTGGCATCAAAACAGGTCATTTCATAGGCTTTTACAAAGTCTTGCTCTCCCAACAGCTTTGATTTTCAAACTGGAACTCCAATATGTTGGTGTTAGCATATATGTTTCCATCTGTTAGTTTAGGACAGAAAAAATATTAAACAAGCAACTCTACCAGGATGAATAAACAGCTTAATTTATAAATAAAAGTATGCTATTTCAAAGCTGAATAATTATAGGATAACTAGTAAGTCTGCAGAAAAAAACAGATAATTGCATCTAAGACCTTGATTATGCTATCTTGTGGGCATGGAAATGCGTAGTTGGTGCATTGTGATGTAAATTCTCTGGAGACAAGTCCCAAAAAGCAGTGGATGCCCGGAAGGAAGCTTGCGGTCACCATTTGATGATGAAATTTACATCACTCTGACCTGACCAGACCCTAGTGGACCCTACTGGACACAGAAAGTATAACTGAGGTCTTTTTTTGCAGTGGGTAGAAAAGTTGCACTCATTGGATTGGATTAGAATCACTGTAAAGCTTGGGTATGTAAGAATTTACCCGCTTCCTCTATGGAAAAAAAAAAAAAATCCAAATCAGATGAAGTCTGACAATCTGAAAGCTGTGATTTCAATAGGTGAAATTATGGGAATATATTCCTGACTATTTTTTCATGTCCCAAAATTTAGTTGTGACCATTGGTTGGCATTTCTCATCTCATGTCTGAAGAGAACCTTGTTTTAAAGAATGTGTGTATGGTTTACATGCAAGATATATCCATATGAGTTCAAAAGAAATTATTTGGATGATGGTAACTGCCTTAAGAATCACTAAAGACTTACAAAGCTGTAGTGCTTCAAGTTGCACTGTAAAAGGTTGCTGTAAAATGCAAGGAATATGAAATGTCATGTACACAGGGCATGCAAATACTTGACCTTGTTTAATAAAAGCATGTTCAAATGGATTTATTTCAGTTCTTTATTCAGTGGGCAGAAATACATAGGGACTTTGTAGCTTAATATAGCACATAACAGATGTTCATGCAGACCTACTAAATAGCTTACAGCGATGTGTGACCTGTGTCCAAATATAAAGCATCTGATGTTTAATTTATATTTTTATTTTAAAAGTCACTGAGATTAAAACAGCTTTTAGAACATTACATGTTATACAAACAGTTTACTGGGCCAGGATAACTATCACATTCACTCTGAATTCATTCAGATTTTAATATTTGTATATGCAACAAATTAGCAGAAATAGTACTGATGAAGAGTGGGCTTTTTAGATTAATTAGAGTAGTTTTAGAAAACAAATAACACCTCTCTTAGTTTTTTGGCAGCAATAGGTTGATAGTTCTCCTACAGTGTCATCCAAATATTAGAGGAAAGTTATTTATATGATGATATCACTGTTTGATGATTTCACTGGAAAAGCTTATTTCGTCTGCTTTAGTTTAGACAGCAGTGTAAAAGTTGTTAACACCGTATAAAATCACAATTAATTTCACATTCAACAACATTACTGCCAGTATGTGCCACATTAGGTTAAATGTAAGTATTAAGGCACAGTCATGACTTTTAAACAGCATCCCTTCATCTACAGTATGCACCTCATGGTTTAACTGATTTTCATTTATTCATCAAAAAAAGGAGAAATAATCAATGCTCTTGTACTGCAGTGCAGTGGTTGTTTTCCCAGTTTACATAAAATAATATAAAAAACCAGCCAGGTTTTTGAGCTAAAATTGCAGATGATAGAAAACTGTTTCTTAACTACTGTTGGATGTGTAAGAGCTTGAAAAAGCAGGCGAACTGCCTCATGACTGTCTTCATAAAGCTTTTATTTCATTCCCATGTGGGCGAGTAGGAGAATGTACAGTATTTCCAGCATCATCTCAGTAGCAAATTAAATGAAAAAGTCAACCTCTGCATCTCTTAGACTGTTAAATGTCAATCGTTAATGTTCCAGGAGTTATTTTTTCGCACTGTAATTAACTTTTATTGTACTCACTCTGACAGAGAAAACATCAGAAACCATTAGATGAATCTCTGTTATTTCCATGGTTACAGAAACATTATAAACCATTAAAAACCTTTGGATCTGTTGCATAATGGTTTGCAGTGGGTTTCCTGGTCTAATGCTTTCCACTGCATCTTTTGGCTTGTAATGGTTCCCATTATGGGCTGTGTTGGTTAGTAATGGTTGGGCTGATTTACAATAGATTACAACAGAAGAGCAGACAACCATTATGACGTAGTTTGTCTGAAACCAGTCCAATTATAAATACATTACTCTCTCAGAAAATAAAGTACCTTATTGTACCTTTAGTGGGACAACCTCTTGTTATTGGCATGGAACCCGGAAGCCAGTGAACACCTGGTGACATTTTCATGCCTTTTGCCAGCTGACCAGAGGCCTGTACTATTAAGCAGGTTTGGGCATGTCCAGGTATCTTCAAGACTGACCCTGGAATTTCATTAATACACAGGCTGGTTACTTCATACCAGACATCACCATGGTAACATACGTATGCTGCAGACCTGACTGGCTTTGGGCCAGGTTATGTTCCATTAACAGGTACAAAATTAACGCCAGCTGACCAATCAGTTCTGCAGTGTCACCATTCTTGGAAGATCCCTCACACCTCTGTGCACGGATAATGGGAGGGTCTAAAGTTTTTTTGTTTTTTTTTTAGCATCTTTGCCTTTCCCTGGTGAGCATCAAATATTTTTTAAAACAGTTTTATTGTTCTGTACACCTTAATACATGATAATAAAATGGGACAGTTGTGGACCTTGTATCAAATTTGCACATAGTCTGACCCTATGTTTGAATTCTGTTTTCATATTTAATTTTTAGGCTGCTCTAAGACCCTTAAACACCACCGAGGCTGCAGCTGAAAGAATAAAAACTAAAACTGTCTTACTCACGTCTAAATATTAATTTAAGGGAATAAAAATTGTAATCCATCAGAATATCTGGTATCTTTAGAGTACTGAGACTCAGGCTCACTGCTCTAAAGAGCATTGAGACTCTTACACACTCAGCATTTTTGCCAACTTTCCTTCCTGGCTTCAAATAGCATACACTTTATTAATGTAGTAGGTCTTTTCCAGTCTTACTGAGCAAAGTGCTTAAAGTGCACACACATTCATACGGCACTTTTCCTGTTACAGACACTCATACCACTGATTTGTCTGCAGCAGCTGTGCTGGTTTCAACCTGTATTATGTGCTTACATTTTTTATATTTTTCTAATATCATAGTTTTATCTTCCTTTATAAATTTAGCCCGAAAACCTCACCATGTTTCTGACTGGTTATATGCTGCCAATGTGCCCTTTCATGTGAACGTGCTCGTAGCTAGATTGAGAACCCTGGGTTGATAACCACCTCCATGTGACTGCTTATCCTGATTGCTGATGTCATGGTCCTTTCAAACAGGGCCAGGTAGGTTTGGACAGGTTTTTTCTCTTAATAAATGAAATCATCATTTAAAACCTGCATTTTGTATTTACTTAGGTTATCTTTGACTAATATTAAAATTTGTTTAATGATCTTAAACATGGAAGTGTGACAAATATGCAAAAAAAAAAAAAAAAAAAAAAAAGAAGAGGGGAGAA
>VUQS01076205.1:6139-16868 GCA_015108495.1 Heterochromis multidens
TCTCTCTCTCTCTCTGTGTGTGTCTCTCTCTCTCTCTCTCTCTCTGTGTCTCTCTCTCTCTCTCTCTCTCTCTCTCTCTCTCTCTCTCTCTCTCTCTCTCTCTCTCTCTCTCTCTCTCTCTCTCTCTGTGTGTCTCTCTCTCTCTCTCTCTCTCTCTCTCTGTGTGTCTCTCTGTGTCTCTCTCTCTCTCTCTGTGTGTCTCTCTCTCTCTCTCTGTGTGTCTCTCTCTCTCTCTCTCTCTCTCTCTCTCTCTCTCTCTCTCTCTCTCTCTCTCTCTCTCTCTCTCTCTCTCTCTCTCTCTCTCTCTCTCTCTCTCTCTCTCTCTCTCTCTCTCTCTCTGTGTGTGTGTGTGTGAAGAATGCTGTCCCTCTCACCACTGGCACCACCTGGAGACCGATGTGGGGAGTGGATATTGTGACTGATTAGCAATGGTGAAAAGCAAATGATAGCATTTTACATTTAGTTGTGATGCAGAATAGTTGGGTATAAAAACTTAAAAAAAAACCCAATTGCAAGTACTGGAAACTAATGGGTGTGTGTAGATGCCTTTGCAACTTTGGTTTTACTTTTGCCTTTACAGACAAATTTGGCACATTTTCATGACGGACCTAAGGAATTAATTGAAACATTTTCCCTTTTAAATTAAATAAACATAAACTGACATAAAAAATTATTCTGCCATGTACAGTGCAGTGCAAAAATCTTTATATTTTGCTTCCAAGGAGCCAGACTTTCTTGTAATTTTTTAAAGTGCTCTTGAGAGATAGTTCTTTAGGCTTTCTGAAGGTCTTTCACAGTTTTTCTTTGGACATTGACTGCTTTTTCACTTATTTTCAGTCCAGTCCTTGTACTTGACCATTTTCAGAGGAATTTTTGTTTGTTTGTTAAGCCACTTAACATTTACCTGTGAATCATTCTAGAATTAAAAAAAGGCACCTAATTCAAGTGATGAACCAGTGTTGTTTCTACACATAACAGACAACATAGCAAAGAACCAATTTTAAATTGTATCTTTGGGCACTTTGTTGCTAGCAGCCTGTTGCAAATGCCAAAGATAACACAGTTTAACTGATATAAAATAGTATTTTTACAACAACAAGGTGATTGCCAAAGAGTTATTAGACTAAAACTTGTCATATCTCAGCATGGTGTGCAGTATATCCATAAAAAAATTTGAGGAAACTGGACAAGTGGAGGACAAAAGAGTAGCAGGTCTACAAAACTATCTACAGCAGATGAACAGTATCCAGTATCTAAAAGTCATGTCCTTAAGAAATAAGAAAAAATCCAGCAAAGACCCAGGACCTGAGAAATGCACTGAATTCTTTAGTTTATCAGTTCAGTTCAGTTCAGTTTGCTGAAGCCTCATCACAACAGCCGGGTGGCTTTCAAGAAGCCATTCTTAAGGAAGGGAAATGGGAAGGAAAGGCTGAGATGTAACAAATTACACAACAACTAGACTGAAAATCAGCGGTAAACAGGTCTCATGGAGTGATGAATCATCATCAATATGTGTAACGAGGAGGTCAGGAGAGAGGTACAACAGTGAGTGTCTACAGCCATCTGTAAAACACGGTAGAGGCTCTGTTATGGTTTGGGGCTGCATTTAAGCCTGTGGTGTTATAGATCTTGTCAAAATTGGTGGAATTATGAATGTAGAAAAATACCACAATATTTTTGATCCACCATGCAAGATGGCTTCTTTTTCAGCATGACAATAATCCCAAACACACTGTCAATGCAGTAAAAGCACACCTGGATAGAAAAACAAATAACGGAACACTATCAGTCATGGACTGACCTCCCCAGAGGCCTGAATTACTGAAACAGTGTCGGATCCTCTTGACAAAAGGCAGCCAACATCCAGAAGAGCTTTGAATGTCCTTCAAGAAACATGGAGAACTATTCCTGAAGACTCCTTAAAGAAATTACAAGAAGGCTTGCCTCAGAGAGTTCAGGCTGTGTCGAAGAATAAAGGTGGTCATACCAAATATTGACTCTCAAGTTCGTACAAACTCTGTTTTTAGCTTGTTGCATTTCCATTTATGGTTGAACGTTTCAATAAATTACTGCACCTATTTTCCATTTTCCTAGCAAAATATAAAGAAATGAGATGGCTCAAGACTTTTTCACAACACTGTACATTCATTTCCTAGGTTATTAGGTACATCTAAGATAAACGATTGTACCACCATATGATTAAGAAAGAAAGACCATGCAACAATTTCTGCAATAAGTTTGTTGATAAATTTAGTTGAAACTATTATTTCCAGGCATTAATACAACTTTATGTACAACTTTTTTTTGTAGTTCTGTTACACAGATTTTTATTTTGTGTTGCTGTTTAAGTCAGCCCTCATTGACTGAACAAGACGGATTAAATAATAGAAATACCAGATGGTACCGTGCAACAATATAAACTGTGTCTAGTTAAGCTGGATTATTTGCACAAGTTCAGGGATTCCCATCATTAATAAATAAATAGTAAATAAACAAATAAATTTTAGTCCCTGTCAGTACAAAGCTGTAGTAACAATTTATCTTCCTACAACACTACCATCTTATCAAATCTAAATCTAAATCTTTTCCTTCATTTGTTTTGTGGATTTTAAGGAATGAAATTCTTTAAAAAAATATTTCAGTATCATTACATCACATACACGTGGAATGTAACTGTATCTGATGATCCTCAGAAGCTGGAATGACCAGAAGGAGAGTACAAAACAAACGTGGAGCCAGCTTGAATTTCAACACTAATTGAATTTTAGAAGAGACAAACACTTCCACATCAGACGCCCTCTTCAGAGACGTTTCCTTGCTCGTGAACTCTGCAGCAGAGTTGGGCAGACAGAATCCTATTAACCATTGGAGGGTGGGGGTTGGGGGTCCTGGCCCACTTTGGCATGCTCACTCCTCCCCCACCTATGTCCCCCTGCTCCCCCCCTTTTTTTCTCCTATAGCTCATCCGTCTTCCCCTTCAGCCGCTCTCTAGCTCATTCTAGCAATCCATTTTTAGGCGCTTTGTAAACCACAAGTACTGCAGCCAAACCAACTAACAGATGTGGACAAAACATCCTATTCCTGCCTGTGCCTGGGTTTCCCCCTGCTTGTGCTGCTGTTGGCCCTGGATGAGCCTGAACATGACTAACACACATACACACACGCCACTCACATCCTCCCTCTCATCCCCCTAAAGAAGAGATGAGGGTGGGTGGGGGGACAGGAGCAGGAGAGAGAAAATCCACCGGGAGGGGAAGAGGAAAAGTGTGGGATCATTTGAAAGGCGAGGTGGGCGGAGAATATGTGTGTGGGTGTGTTTCTGCGAGGGGGCGGATGGAGGTTAGTGGGCGGAGGATTGGGGGCCCGGTTGATTCAGTCCGCTCATGAGTAGTATCTGACTCACACAAACAGAGGAAGTAGTGCGTGCTGCTTGTTTAGTGAATACAGCACTGTATTTATGTGATACTTCTATATGGAGATCATAATAGGAGTTCTTACACTACCTTATTTCACCTCCTTGCGTCGGTCACTGACTCAACGCTCCACTCTCCCTTTCAAATGGTTTCATTTCCACATCCTGAGATTTTTGGACACAGATCCAGCGGGTGCATCAGTCATGCTGTGACTCAAGCTTTTGAAATTTTTTAATGGAGAACGAGTGCCATATTTGAAACTTCCTTTGGCAGCCTCAGCACGTTTATAAGTCACTTTTTTATGCTTTATGTTTATTTTTTATTTGTCATTCCATGAGAATCAACAGCTTGGAAAAAACCTGCAAACCCGCCCGATTTTCTTTATAGAATTCCTGAAGTCGCTTGACTCACACACAGTCCACTTAATCATAGCATATAAATGCAATTTGTACATAAAGTGGAGCATACAAAACACTCAAAGCAAGCATTAACTTGGTTTTATTATTTTAACATAAAATTTATTCAACCCTGAAGGCAAATTTTCATCTCCCGGTGCCAGAGTGAGGAAAGAGGACAAGGTCATCTTCAGAGCAGCACCCTGAGAGCTCCCAGCAGTTTTGTGCTGGCAGATTTTCTAACATAATAGTAATATGAAGGCTTTAAAATCTGGACAATACCTAAACCACCCTTCCATAGTTCGTTATTGAGTGCCCTCATATAAAAAGAAGAATTATTTTTGAGTTTCTGGAACATGCTTTTACCAACAGGGGGCAGATTTTGATTTACAAACTAAGGCAACCACCGTGTGACATCTTTGAGAATTGACACCATCTTGTGGTGATACTTATACATAAAGAACGCTTCTATGTTCAGTATGAAAATTCTTTTTTCCTTTTCTTTAAAATGTGTTTCACTATTTACATATTAGAGGAAAAATTTAAGCACAAAATGTTTCCCCCTTCCCAACTCATTCCACCTCATTCCACAATCACCCAATATGAACGAGAGTATTGCTGTGTTGTTAATACACCCCTACAAGTCTAAGTGATAAAACACTCTGCTCTTCATGACAAGTCTCCTGGCAGCCGAGCACGTTAGTGATCATGTCCAGCAGGGGGTAGTCTTACCCTGAAAAACATTCCAGCATTGATTGCACTTTTCTCACCTGAATTTGATGTGTAGCAGGTTTGTTGTCACTAAGGAATTAACAAGATGCAGCAAACCTGCATCTGTCTAGAAGTTATTCTGGCAATATGTTCCCTAGATAGTCCTCTACAGCAACAGCTGCAGAGATTTGCGGAAAATTTCAAGAGCTGGGAATATTGAAGCCATTATAATAAACCATTTTGCAGGTTGCTCCCATTTCTTCATTAAGTTCCATGAAATAAAGAGCAGAGTCCACATTTTGGAATGTGGTTCGAAGCCTGCCCTCTAGACATGACAATCAGGTGCAGCAGAATTAGGTGACTGCTTAATTCAACTGACCCTCATCAGGTTTAAATTCAACTAGAGTAGAGAAGGCAAAGGAGGTCTGTCACTTTGACAGATGAGCATATGTTCAGAGAGGTTGGGAGGAGTAATAGATGAGTCACCTTGGTGATGGTGCATCTGGATTTTCAGAATTCACACTACCCCTCTCTGTCTTACCTGATTGATCAAAAGGGAAAAGGGCCCGCCTGCCCATTTTCGGGCCTGTCACATCCCTGCATGGTAGCTGCAGTCCCCAGAGAAAGCATCTGGCGCAGGCTACATCTTTGCTGGTTACTTATAGAAGCGATCTGTGCTGAGTTTTATCACCGTTTTTTATTTCTACAGGGAAAAGAGAGCAGATTCTCTTGGCAGAGTGCTGATGTGATGACCACAACAACAAATAAGCGGCAAGCTTTACAGTCGGGGATAAAAGGTTTACAAACTCTTCTGTAAAACAGGTGGCAGGCTCAGCTGCAGAGCTGAGTCACTTTAACATTTGTCTTATTGATTGCTTTTTGACTGACATTCCCACACCAGGCAAATTAGAATGCGGGTGTTTTTTCTCTCAAGTAGATTAAACAGAATTAGTATGTGCAAACACTGGCCAGACAGTGACATTTTAAAAATATCACACAATGTATATAGAGAAAAGGAATTTGTTAAACTTGTTTTGTTTTCTACACAGTCTACACACTATAATTACATTAAGATTAAGGGACTCCAGGTATTAAGTATATTTTTTCTTTTCCATGACTTACAAGAAACAGAAAACAAAGATCAAAACTGAAGCAGCAGTGAGATAAACTCCAAAACCTCAGATACTACACTTTTCATCATTCACTGATGAAAGCATTAGAGTTGTTTATTTCAAGAACCACCGAATAAATTCTACAACTGCTTACACTGACTTACCTTACTCCTTTTGAAAAGCAAATCAAATGTCATGTGTAAAACAAGCGCTCTTTTAAATACCACCCCTGTAACAATGTTGAACTCACTGTGGAGAGTTTTTTAAAAAAAGAATAAATGTCAGTGTAGCATTCTTCCTTGACACTAACTCGACGCCTACAAGCCCTACAGACCAGTTAATGACAGTGGTTAGTAATTCCACTGTTACGTTGGCTCACCAAGCCTCGAGCTCCTAGCCTCAAGCATAAATAAGGAGAAGCCTACAGAGGTCTGGTAAACTCAGATCTTTCTAGCGCCACACTTTCAAACTTGTAGATTTTAGTTTGAACTGTGATCCTCTGGAGCCCCACAAAAGGCAAAATTTTCCACAACTGCAGTAATACTCACCCCAAACCTGTAAATAGACTTTGATGTCTTAAATACCCCTTTAACCATAAGATGCATTAATTTGGTAAATAACACATAACACATCAGTTTCTTTGTTCTTGTTCCGCGTCTAGACAGTTAGAAGAGAGACAGGCTAGGTAAGCCAATTGTGCTTGGAGCCTGCAATCCAGCTGTTGTAGCTGGGAAGTCCCATAGTGGTGTCTGGAGTAATATCAGTTGACAGATCCCTTCACTGAAACCAGGATGTCCGTCTATGGCCCTGACCACATCACAGTGTTCGGTTTCCTGTGTAAGCAGGTGTCAGATTGCTGCCTATTGATGAATGATTAGAATTGCCAAAGATGGACTGGGGTGCTGCCACCCGCAGGGGTCTAGGCGAGACGGATGGGTCCATTTGTAATGCAGAGGGGGCCCCACAGCTGCATTAACTATTAAAGTGTGGTTATCTCAGGGTAATGGTACGCCAACAGCACTGAAACAAACTATAGCAAGAGAAGGTATAATTCTAATGTTGATGTATGGGGCCCTGCTTCTATATTGTATGGTCCATGCTTTAGTCTGCAGCTTAGATTGGGATGATATGAATGAAAAGATCTCAGTTTGGCATTTAATGAATGTGTGGTCAACACATGCTTGATATCATAGGAAAAATAATTATGTCCTAAATATTCTCCTTAGGGAATGTTAAACCTTTAAATTCTAATTTGGATTTAAAATAAGCTGAATCCAAACTGTTTTCAGCATTTATTAATTGACTTGTAAGGCCAGCTTTGTCTTAACCACATACTTACTGTGGCCTGTGACATTAAATGACCTCAGACACAAAACAGTGTAAAAAAAACCTTTGCACAGTTGCTCAGCATCCCAACAAGCCTAAAATGATATAGTTACCACCGGTCTGCCACACAGCACGGCCAGTAAATGAAACAAAGACCCATGAAGCAGAGAGGCCAAATGACTTCACCTTTAGCTGCCTCTGGTGTTTGTCTTTACTTGTAAACAGGCACTGTGAGGAAGTTCACTTGTTAAACTTTCTACAGATGGTCAATATCTTTATCTGTTTCCTGCTCCAGCTGGTAGAAGTCTTGAATACGGAGTAAAGAGGTGAAAATTGATTCCACTGTACCTTTCCTCCTCTCATTTTGTCACCCTGAAGTCCATCTTGTAAATGTGCCCTCAGAGTCGATTGGCCTGAGGGATGGAGGAGCACTGGGAGTAGCTGGGTGAAGGAGTTAGCCATCTATCCTTGGCACCAAGAAGGGGGGAGGAGGGGACAGGGTGTCGTTTCACCTGCCTGCTGAATAAATCATCGCTTAGACCATTCTGCAGCTGCAGTCCAATTAACCAAAGGGGACCCTGTGAATGCAGTTAGGTGGTATGATTAATTACACAGTACTGACAATACATACCATAGTTCACAATATCCCAAAGGGCAAACACTGAAGATGGCTTTACTTTGCAGATTTTAGCATGCCTTTGAATTATTGTTCCCTTTGGATGTACACTAACATTATTGGAAGTTTTTATCATTCTTACAGTAACTAATTTTGTCTCTGTCCAATACCTTTGAAAGTAGAAACTCTTGCAGTATAAACGAAGAGGCAAACACATGTACACATTCACATATTAAACCCCCTCCAATAATCTTAAACTAGCTTCAAAGCTAAATATTTAGCAAGCAAACATTTTTACCTTTTAGAAGGCAAGTCTTCCTGGCATACTAATTTAATGTGCCATTAGTTCCTTTTACATGGCTCATGACATAGCTCTAGTTCTTACTACTTCAGCTCATTTAAATGGTGCCTTTAATTTAACATAAAAAGTCAAAGAAGAAGGTGGAAGAGAAAGGTTAATGGGACTGACACAAAGGGCAGACAGCAGAAGAAGTCTAGCCTTAAGTGTCACATCCTGCTTGCATCACAGCCCATACAAGGAACCAATTAGGCCTGGTCAGTAATTAAGACAAGTCCAGTAGCCTGGCTCTGGTCTTAGCTTTCTGGAGGATTAAAGCCTTCTCCAAGACAACTGCTGGTAATGGCCTCCATCCTTCTATCAATGATATGCTCACACACTGACGTTTGACTGCTGCCACATCAAATAGAAAGGTCACAGAGGATGTAACAAATGAAAACAGAGGAAAGACGAGACAAGGAAGTAATTGCAGGAGGCTTTGGTCAATGGGAAAAAGACCGCTCAGCCATTGTTTACTTTTAACAAAGCCGATGTTGAAGCACAGGAGCTCACCATCCCGCTCTTTCTATTTCCAGAATGCGTGGCTTGTTTCAGCAGAGCAAAGAAGTTTAACATGGACTTGACATTTGCAGCCAACGTCTGTTTAAAGGTTACATTCAGTTTCGAAATGAAAACTTATGCAAGATCTCTGTTTACTGCATTTATTAGAAATGCAGTATTTGTATGTGGGTTTGAATAAGTTGTGTTATTTAATAAATAACTTAGTATTCTATATTAACAATGGGTCAAAATGTCTTAAAGCTGTTACTAGTGATGACAAATTGGCAACTACACCACACCTTAGCTTCTTTTAGCTCATTCTTTTCATTTCAAAACACAGTTCTTTAGTTCATTCTCACCACTCTCATTGAAAACCCTAACATCAAAATGTGGCTGCTCCCAGCAGCCCAGTATTCAGCAGCTAAAGTTTAGCATTTGGAGGACCTGTACATGACCACAGTGGATTTTAAATCAAACAATCAAGATGTAATTCAAGTGGAGACTTTTAGTTAAGGTTGTTCAAAATAAGTATTATATAAAAATAAGTACAGTCCCCCATTTTCAGAGGCTCAAAATTAATTGGACAAACTAACTTAAATGTAAGGATTCTTTTTAATACTTGGATGAAGCTCCTTTGCAGTCAATGATTGCCTGAAGCCTAGGACCTACGGACATCACCAAATGCTGTTTCCTCCCTTGAGATGCTCTGCTAGGCCTTTACTGCAGCCACCTTCAGTTGCTGCTTGTTTGTGGGTCTTTCTGCTTCGGTTTTGTCTTCAGCAACTGAACAGGATGCTCTACTGGACTGAGATCAGGTGAAGAATATTCATTTATTTGCTTTGAGAAACTCTCGGGTTGTTTTTGCAGTATACTTTGGTTCATTTGCATTTTGAAGCAATGTCTGATCAGTTTTGCAGCATTTGGCTGAATCTGAGCAGAGAGTATAGCCCTGTACACTTCAGGATCTATCCTGCTACTTCTGTCAGCAGTCATCAATAAACGATAGTGACCTAGTTTGACTGGCAGCCATACACGCCCATGCCATAACATTGCCTCCACCATGTTTGACAGATGATGTGGTATGCCTCGGATCATGAGATTTCATGAGATTTCTTTTCCTTTTCCATGCTTTTTTCTTCTCATCCTTCTGGTACAAGTTCATCTTGGTGTCCAAAGATTTTTTTTTTTTCAGAACTGTGCAGGCTCTTTTTGAAGTGCTATAGTAAAGTCTAATCTGGCCTTCTTGTTCTTGAATGTAACCAGTGGTTTGCACCTTGTTGTAAACCCTCTGTATTTACATTCATAAAGCCATCTCTTGATTGCCAGTGATATGCCTACCTCTTTGAGAGTGTTATTGACTTGATGACGTGATGTTGTGAAGAGGTTTTTGTTAACCAAGAAAAATAATTTGTGATTATCTTTAACTTTAACTTTAGTTGTCTTCTGTTGTCTTTCAGGCCTTTTGGAGTTGCTGAGCTGGTCAGTTCATTTAAGAATGTACCAGACTACAGATTTGGCCACTGCTAAAGTTTTTTCTATCTCTCTGATAGGTTTATTTTATTTTTTCAGTTTAATGATGGCCTCCCTCACTTGCATCAGCGTCTCTTAGGAACTCATACTGAGAATTCCAGTGAAACTATACAGTATCAGATGTACAGTATACAGTATCAAATGCAAGTTCAGGACTCGGAATTAACGCCACACCTTTTATCTGCTTAATTTGCTATGAAATAATTGGGAAACTGGCATCACCTGGCTATTAAAACAACTTATCACTGTACTGTCCAGTTACTTTTGAGCCTCTGAAAATGGGGGACTATGTATAAAAATGTCTTTAATTCTTAAACAGTCAGTTCATGTAATACTTTTGTTAAACCCCCTGAATTAAAGCTGAAAATATGCACTTTGTGGTGGTGTATAGGGGCAAACTTATAAGATAAGATAAGAATAACTTTATTGATCCCAAAGGGAAATTCGTATGTCTGACATAGCTCATCTGCTAGTTGTATGAGAATTGTAAGTAGTAGTTGTAGTTGTAGTTGTGGTCTGATCTGCCAAGTGGTGGTAAGGCAGTAGCTCTGTAAGCTTCTTTGACACTGGCATACAGCAGATCAAGGGTTTTATTTTCTCTGATAGGACAGTCAACAAATTGTTGAATCCAGTCAGGTGGGAGGAGAGTGAAACATGATTGAAGTCTCCTGATATTATGAAGAGTGCCTCTGGAAGTTTAGTCTGTATCCTAGCAACAGTTTCATGGAGAACCTCACATGGAGCTTCAGCTGTTGTCTTGGGTGGAATGTACACAAGTATTGTTATGT
>VUQS01076207.1:0-18860 GCA_015108495.1 Heterochromis multidens
ATAAGTTATTGTTAAAAATTGATGATTCAATGTCCCTTCCAACCACAAAGTGGGAGCGAGATCTTTCCATTAATCCAGATCAGAACTTCTGGACACAAATATGCTTAAAATATGCTCTCACCTCCGTTCACTCACCTTGTGTTTTTACACCTCTCTGCATTTAATGAGCTATTATTAATCTCTGGCTCTCTTCCACAGCATGTCTTTCTCCCCTCACCCAAAACCGGTTGCGGCGGATGGCTGCCCCTCCCTGAGCCTGGTTCCGCTGGAGGTTTCTTCCTGTTAAAAGGGAGTTTTTCCTTCCCACTGTTGCCAAGTGCTTGCTCATAGGGGGTCGTTTGATTGTTGTGGTTTTTCTCTGTATTATTGTAGGGTTTTTACCTTACGATATAAAGCGCCTTGAGGCAACTTTTGTTGTGATTTGGCGCTATATAAATAAAATTGAATTGAATTGAATTAAACACCTTCAAAATGACTAAAAGCCCTAACTTACAACTTATACAATACAAAACGCTCCAAAGAACACACTATACAGGACAAAGGATGTTCCAAATGGGCCTTATACACTCAAACATTTGCACCGGCTGCACAGACAATTCTGCTGATAACTATATGCATGCTATGTGGTTCTGTACGCCTGTTCAGAGGTTCTGGCAGAGGATATGTGAAGACTTATCCACATGGTTTAGTTACTGTATCCCAACCTCACCCAAACTGTGCATCTTAGGAGATGTAAGTGAATTAGGTATGGAAGCAAAAACATCACACATAGTCCTTACTGCCTTATGCATCGCTAAGAAAACTATCCTCATGAATTGGAAATCAAAAAACAGTTTGACTATTACTCAATATAGTAATTTACTTCTAGATCACATTAGTTTGAAGAGGATGTCTGCCTCTTCACCAAATCAACTGGATGAATTTGTTTCTCTCTGGTCCCCGTGATCAATTCTATTACTTAGTTGGGGGTGATTGGCTGTAGTCTCATCTCCCTGCGTGCCTTGCAGGCGGCTGGGGGTTGGCTTTTGGGACTGAGGGTGTCTGATGGCTTCCTGGGGGCTAGAGGGCTAGAGGGCTGCGGCTGCAGTTTCGGGGTGTTTGGGCGTCTGCCTCGGTTGGTGAGGTGTGTCTGCCTTTTGGTCTTTGGCAGTGGGACCTGGGATGCTTGTGGTGGCGGGTGCTGGCCTGGACTTGGTGGCTGGCCTCTTCAGTGCGGGTCTGGGTGCGGGGCCCTGACGTCGCCTGGTTCCTGGTTGGGTCCCTTCTTGCGCAGGAATGGTTTGCACCCCCTTGGCTGCTCCACCGTGAGGGGTGGGTGGGCCCGTGTCGGGGTGTCCGGTCTGCGTCTCGGGTGATCTTGGGTGCCTGCAGCCCCTTTGGTGGGGGTGGGGCATTCAGGTGAGGGAGCAACCATTGCTGGGTGCAGCTTGTCTTAGACTCAGATCAGTCTGTCTTGTCCCCTATTTGTGTGTCTGTTGCCAATTGAGTTCGGAGATAGTGTGCAGATGGGCCCCAGGACCTGGGGTTCATCTGCATACTGCTCCGGGGTGTTGTCATTGCTGGCCATGGGTCCACCTTCCCTCGCCCTGCGGTGGGGTGTGGGGAATAGGGGTGCTTACTGAGCCAGCTGTCAGCTGGCTCTCTCCTTCCCGGGGTAGTCTTCTACCTCCTGGTCCTACATTTCCTGCCCCCCGCCCCCATATATATGCATATAAATGCATGTTTGAGATCTATTCTCAGCTCCATATCTGATGGTTCTTTCTGAAATATATAGTCGAGATTTCCAACTAAACTACAAAGTAGCTGACACACAGTGAAGAGGTGGACAATTCCTGACCCAATACACCTTTGCACTTTTATGCATCATACCTGTTTCCATTAAAGCAAAAGTAGCAACATTTCAACATTCATGTATGTGTTCATTTATCAATAAAATCCCTGGATAGGTACAATGAGTATTTCTTAGAGGTGCTGAAAGATGTGCTTTTAAAGCACAATTGAGCAGTAGCGTCACTGTCCACTGTGCTGAAAGCTGGGATTCTCTGTTTAGCCTCAGTCAGATCTGCTGTGAGCACCATGGAGAACGCCAACATGGCAGCTTAACTGTGGCCCAAATAAAGCAACATGTTCTTTGCAATGTCAAAAAAACAAAACAAAAAAAAGTGGAAAAAAAGAAGAAAAACAAACAGTCTTCGTTTTAGTCTTATGTTTTTATTTTTTTAAATTAGGTATAGAACCTCTGTTGTGCTGTTCCAGACACAGTTTTAACAATGATGAAGTCACAGGATATGCTCTGTTATAGATACTCAACAGGATGAATGCTTTAGTTTTCCCTGGAAAGTTTAAGGCATGATGTGAACACTTTCCCCTCTCTGCAGACACTTCTCATGTCCATTCAAATAAACATATATAAAACTGATTCAAAATAACAGATGGTTTACGAGTTGCTTTAGGTATGCTTTTACGCTTACCCTGTAAATCTTGTTGTCTGCACATTCAGACGCACCCAGCCCTATGAAGCTGTACATGAACATGTACATTTCAGATAAATATTTTCTTCTGGCAATTTTCATCATGTTTTTCATAGAAGGAGCTGAGACAATAGTTATAGTTTCATCTTTTTTTGGTTTTAACCAGTTTTGATTTGAATATTTTTTATATAGATTATTTAAAAAGATTAGATAGATTATAGCACCATGATTCATTTTAGGACATCTGCCACTTTGCTTTGAGGTAAAAAAGAGCAGCAGCAGAGAACTTGGACAGTCAGCTTCCTGACAGCAGTCACCTTCAACCACCACAACCAGAAAATTCCACACATGAAAATTCCTGCTGTAGTGTAATTATGCTTCTAAAATCTAGTTATCATTTAGAAAACGGTGCCATCGAGGGAGTGTATCTTGTCATGAAGCCTTGTCCAACTTATCAGCATTTATTAGCAGAATGGTAATATTTTATGGGAAAAATCAGCTTCCCTGTAAGAAAAACTAAAAGACACAAGTGTTGTTTTATTTATATTCAGACATATTAGCAGTGCTGTATTTGCAAAAATAAGATGTGGGAGATAAGGAGGCATGACTGATCATGACACATTTAGTTCCACTGACTCCTAAGTCCTCCGAAGTCAGTGAGGACTATCTTGTGTGCAACCTGTGTTGCTGTTTCTAAAATTCTGTTAGAATGACCATTTTGTTCTTTGTCACCTCCCTCACTAAGGCCCTTCTTACAGCTACTAAGTTAGGTGCAAACTAGCCCTTTCATGCATAGTGGTCACTACAGAGGACAGCTATTCAAAAGCTGTTCTCTTGTATATGCATGTGTTTTTTAGTCATAGTTGCATATCAGCCAACACAGTGGATGCTTGTGCATCATCCATACAATGCCACCTATTGCCCAGTCATCAGAAGTGCAATTTGTTTACTCAAAACCAAAATGGCCAACAGAAAGACAGAAATGGGCAGTTTCTCAATATGCATACTTGTGTGTACTTGTGTTCTTGTGAAATGTCATCAGTCGCAGCCCAAGTACTGTTCCAGTTCAAAATATAATAATATATAATAATTTCAAATTCAAAATACGCATCAAGTCAAGTACGCTCAAAATGCCCGGATGTGTTCTCACTCCGCCCATTCTATCGAGGATGCATCAGTGGTGACTTGTGTGTGTTTGGTGCAGCCAAGTATCCCAGAATGCATTTCGTCCAAAACTCAAAAACAGCAATGGCGGATAAGAGCCGCTAAAACTTTAAGTAAAGTTTGAAATATTACTTTTTCTGTGACACAAAATAAACTTTTAAGATGTTTTTATGTGAGAATGTAGATTAGTAAACTTCAAATATCGGCTCAATTTATCAAGACATTGACTATTTGCAAAAGTGTTTTCGGAGATGTCTGCTCGTCTAACAGCCCAACTCACCCCACTAGCTGTCAGATGACAGGTGTCAGGCTCACTATACCCAGCGAGAACGCCTGACTCATGTCACATCATTTTCAAAAACCCTGCTGGCTTTTGCCACTGAGTGGAGGTTAAAAACAAGATATAATTCACATAGCTCTAACGGTTAATGTTTGGTTTATTTCAGTGTTTTATTTGTTCCTGAGCAAATTGGTTTGGCTGAGATTAAAGTTATAGAGTTTTATTTAACTCTAATGTCTCACTGGAGAGTCAGTAAATGAATCTTTTGCTCATCTTTATTTTCCGATGTAGAAATGTGCTGTACTTAGTTTTAATTCAGAATAAACTGTTAAAATATGGACTTATGTATTGAGAAACGGCCATGCTGAACATCTAAGGAATATCTTGTAAATCCTTCTATAGCAGCAAAAACCTTGCAGGTATAAAAAACAATATGCAGCATCAAGTAACATCTAAGGATTAATGTAATTGTTAAAATTTCCAGATATTTATTTTATACTGGGAGAAATTTGCAATTAATCACGTGTCCACTAAATTGGACGCCATGCATCACTGACTATATTTCAGCTACAAAGTATGTCTCCAACCATTACTGTAACATGGCTAAGAACATTGCTGTTCTTGATAAACCTGATCTGCAGTGACATTTTTGTGTAAATCAATTGATATTTGTTATTAGAATGTAATTACCAGTTTTTAAACACAAAAACAATATTTTGCATATTATCTCCATAAATTGAGTAAATATTAGTGTCTTTATATTTTGTAGAGTTCAAGTGCAGCTTGTGATAGGAAGGCCTACAGGATAGTGGAGCATATACCATCTTAGTCAAGTGAGAATGATGCCAGTGGCAGTGATGATGAATGGCTGCTAGAAAAACAAGGAGAAGAATCAGGATTAGTCAATGCTAGCAGTAGTGACAGTGGATCTGAGAATGCTGAAGGAGCTGTGGGTGGAGAGGAAACTGACGATGTACCACCAGACATATTGTAATACTTTTCAAAGCAGTGCAAAAATTTTGAACCAACTCCCAACAGATGAACTGCAGATTTCTAGGATTTTCTACAAAAAAAACCTCACTCTCTCGGAAAGCAGCATAGTCTTTTCAGTATTACTGCCATTTACAATAGTTCAGTCTGACTTCAAGGAAATTCAACAAAACATTCAGGGCACAAACCAGAAAATATCCATCCATCCATCCAGTTTCTTCCTCTTATCCGGGGCCTGGTCGCAGGGGCAGCAGCCTAAGCAGAGAAGCCCAGACCTCCCTCACCCCGGCCACCTCCTCCAGCTTATTCGGGGGAACACTGAGGCATTCCCAGGACAGCTGAGAGATTTAATCTCTCCAGCGTGTCCTGGGTGTGCCCTGGGGCCTCCTCCCAGTGGGACATTCTCAGAACACCTCCCCCAGAAGGTGCCCAGGAGGCATCCTAGTCAGATGCCTGAACATCCTCAACTGGGCTCCTTTCGATGTGGAGGAGTAGCAGCTCTACTCCGAGCCCTTCCCAGATGGCTGAGCTCCTCACCCTATCTCTAAGGGAGAGGCCATCCACCCTTCGGAGAAAGCTCATTTCCACCGCTTGTATCCGCAATCTCGTTCTTTCGGTCACCACCCAAAGCTTCTGACCATAGCTGAGGGTAGGGATGTAGATCAACCGGTAAATTAAGAACTTCACTTTTACGCTCAGCTCTCTCTTCACCATGACAGAATGGTACAGCATCCACATCACCTTACCATCAAGCTCCCCTCTTCCCGCACTTGTGAACAAGACCCAGAGAATTCCTCCACTTGGGGCAGCGACTCGTCCCTGACCCAGAGTGGGCACTCCACCCTTTTTTTGAGACCATGGCCTCAGACTTGGAGGTGCTGATTCTCATTCCCACTGCTTCACACTCGGCTGCGAACCACTCCAGTGCGAGCTGAAGGCCACAACCTGATGAAGCCAACAGAACCACATCATCTGCGAAAATCAGAGATAAGATTCTGAGACCACCAAAGTGGAAGAAATTCTGTCCATAAAAGTTATGAACAGAATCGGTGACAAAGGGCAGCCCTGGCAGAGTCCAACACTCACTTAGAACGAGTCCGGCTTATTGCCAGCAATGCGGACCAAGCTTTTGCAACAGTTGTATAAGGACCAAATGGCTTGTAGCAATGGGCCAGACACTCCATACTCCCGAAGCATCTCCCAATCTCCCACAGAATACTCCAAGGGACATGGTCGAATGCCTTCTCCAAATCCACAAAACACATGTAGACTGGTTGGGCAAACTCCCACGCACCCTCGAACATCTTTGAGAGGATAAAGAGCTGGTCCAGTGTTCCACGACCAGGACGAAAACCGCATTGTTCCTCCTGCATCCGAGGCTCGACTAACGGATGAACTCTCCTTTCCAGCACCCTAGCATAGACTTTCCCGGGGAGGCTGAGGAGTGTGATCCCTCTATAGTTGGAGCACACCCTCCGGGCCCCTTTCTTAAAGATGGGAACCACCACCCCGGTCTGCCAACCCAGAGGTGCCGCCCCAGATCTCCACGCAACATTGTAGAGGCGTGTCAACCAAGACAGCCCTACAACATCCAGAGCCTTCAGGAACTCAGGGCGAACCTCATCCACCCCAGGGGCCCTGCCACCAAGGAGTTGTTTAACTGCCTCAATGACCTCACCCACAGTGATGGACGAGTCGTCCCCCTCGTCCCAAGACTCTGCTTCCTCTACAGAAAACATGTCAGTGGGATTATGGAGGTCCTCGAAGTATTCCTTCCACCGCCTGACTATATCCTCAGTTGAAGTCAGCAGTGCCCCACTATACACCATGTGGGTTGAGCACTGCTTTCCCCTCACAAGTCGCCTGACGGTTTGCCAGAATTGCTTCAAGGCAGTCCGAATGTCTTTTTCCATGGCCTCACCGAACTCCTCCCGCACCTGAGTTTTTGCTTCAGCCACTGCCACTACCAACAGATATGTTTGCATCAATTAAAAGGTGCTACACATGACCTTACAAAACATGCCAATAGATGCCATGATGCTGCATGCACACAAAAAACAAATCATGTCTCCATTCAGTGTCCTGTGGCTGTGTGACCTGGATGCTTTGCTATACAAGATAGATGGGAAGTGGAGATGAGAGGGGCATGATAATGTGTGGGGACGATAGCTAATCAGAGGGGAGAAAGAACATTTGTACACCACAGAAAATATTTCTTTTCTTTTCTTTAGTTCAACATACTATAGTTGGCATGGTCATGTTTAGCACCTGTAAATTGATGCTAACATATTATTTTTAGTTTGTGCCCTGAATGTTTTGTTGAATTTCCTTGAAGTCAGACTGAACTGAACTATTGTTGGTGGCAGTAATACTGAAAAGACTATGCTGCTTTCTGAGAGAGTGTGTTTTTGTAGAAAATCCTAGATAGTCCACAGTTCATCGGTCAGGACCTAGATTCAACATTTTTGCACTGCTTTGAAAAGTATTACAGTATGTTAAAATATGAGAAAAGATCATATTATCAGCAATAAAATGTTTTTATTTCATAGTTTTCACACATTATATTATTTTCTGTTATTGGTTTGTTTGATACATATTTCTTTGTTTCAAAAGTCAAAGGTATGTTGTCCATCTGAACGGACATGTTTGTAACTCCATGAAAAATGGATTCATAAACAAAATTTCAATTGCATTATTTTTTCCATGCCTAAAGAGGAATGAAAACACTCAGGAAAAAAATCTTGACTGAGGTTCCAGTAATTCATGCATGAAAGGGCTAGAGTCCTGTGGGTTCCAAGTTTCAACTATTTCAACTTTAGGGCATTTTGCTCCTGTGAACACTCAAGTCTTTAGAAATAGTTTTGAGATACTGAGACACGTTGAAATTTACTCAGGCCTGTATTGTTCAGTGCAGTGTTAAAACAGTGTGAGTGCAGGCCAGATGAGGAGTTGGGAGGGGGGACAGTTGTACTCGCGCAAAGTACAGTACAATGCAAACGTACCTATAGTGCAAGTACACCCTCTAAAATCTCATAGTACCATATTATCCCAATAGAGCATTTAATTCAAGAGTGCAGGATCACTTGTGGTTCCTAGAGTTTCTGCAAGTATAATGGGAGACAGATCCTTTTGCTGTCAGCCTCCTTGCCTGTGGAACCAAGTCTCATTTTGGGATCAGGAGACAGACACCCTCTCTACTCTTAAGATTAGATAAATCTTATAGTTAATGCTGGATCAGGTGACCCTGGTCCATCCCTTAGTTATGTTGCTGTACACTTAGGCTGCTGGGGGAATTCCCACGATGTACTGACCAATTTTTCTTAATTTCCCATGGATTTACATGCCATAATTTCATGTCATGAACTCTTTCTTGTAGTTTTTGTTGTTCTATTTGTTGTTCATGTTCTCTCTATGCAACTTTCCTTTCCTTGAGCCTGGGTCTGCTGTAGGTCTCTTCCTGTTAAAAGGAGTTTTTCCTCTCCACCATTACCAAGTGCTTGCATGTATTGGACTGTCTGATTGTTGTGATTCTCTCTACTGTAGGGTCTTTACCATACAACATAAAGCACCTTCACACAGCTGCTGTTGTGAACTGGCGCTGTATAAATAAAATTTACTGAACTGAATTGAATTTAAGAAGTTATTTGACAGGTAGATGCCCTGCAGCTTAATACAAAACCCTAATGCCTCCTGTGTAGAGGTGGACATATTCTGATAAAAGCTTGATTGTGAACAGGTCACCCTTCTGTGGAAGTAGTTGGTCATAGGTTTGGGTGCATGTGGGTGGTTTAGGGTATTCCATATTTTGAGGGCATAGCTCTGTGGATTGTATGTGTGTGTGTGTGTGTGTGTTTTGTTTTTGTGACGTATTAGTGGAGAGTGAAGCACAGTGCTGCAGACTATTCTCAACAGGCCAACGCAGCACATTAGCTCTGCACTGAGAGAGAGAGGAGGGCGGGCAGACAGGCAGTGGAGATGATAAGGAGAGGTGGAGAGAGAAATGGAAAGAATACTCAGTGTGAGAGAAAGAGAGAGAGACAGAGAGAGAGAGAAGGGAAGTGGGCGTTAGACAGTCATATCCCTCCTGCTCTTTCTAATTGAGCCAAGTGTTTTAGTAAATTGAAAAAGTGTGGTGGAAGGGAGTGATGCAGTTGTGAGAAATAGAGGGCAGATGAGAGCTTTAGTAAAGGAGACTCATTTTCATACAGAACACCAATCAAACAAAACAACAAAACAAAATCTTAATGACACTGATTATTGAGATCTTTTACTTTTGTTTGTATATTCACTTTATGTGCATTCATATTTTTATCACTTGCAACCTTAATAAAACTGCTGATACATAACTGCATCAATAATTTAAGCTTTTTACATATGACATTGAACAGCTTTCTACAACCATTGACAAAAACTATGGAATCACCACACTTGTAGGATGTTTATTCAACTTATTTATCCATTCATCCACTTTCTTTCGCTTATCCAGGGCTGAGTCACGGAGGCAGCAGCCCAAGCAGAGAAGTCCAGACCTCCATCTCCTCAGCCACCTCCTCCAGCTTATGTGGGGGAACACCAAGGCATTCCCAGGCCAGCTGAGAGAATGAGAGATATAATCTCTCCAGTGTGTCCTGGGTCTGCCCCAGAGCCTCCTTCCGGTCAGATGCCCGAACCACCTCAACTGGCTTCTTTTGATGTGGAGGAGTAGCGGTTCTACTCTGAGCCCCTCCCGGATGACTGAGGTCCTCACCCTATCTCTAAAGCTGGTTTCATACTCCCGCAAAAGTAGCGCCTTCGCTGTCCACTCCACTCCAGGGACTGCCCGTCTACCTGCAGGGAGCTCTGTTGTCAGATGAAGGCAGTGTACAAAACATGTGGTACAACCAGTCTGTGGACCACTCTTGCTTGTGCTGTTGTTGGTCAGCCAGCCACTGAGAAGAGCGAAGTTATAACATACAAAGAGCTGAAGTGAAGTGGCCAGCCACCCTTCTGATAAAGAGAAAAAGATTGCTTGTATCCGTGATCTCGTTCTTTCAGTCACCACCCAAAGCTTGTGACCATAGCTGAGGGTAGGGATGTAGATCAACCGGTAAATCAAGAACTTCACTTTTACGCTCAGCTCTCTCTTCACCATGACGGACCGGTACAGCATCTGCATCACTGCAGTCGCTGCCCCAATCTGTCTGTCGATCTCCCGCTCCCCTCACTTGTGAACAAAACCCAGTGATACTTAAACTCCTCCACTTGGGGCAACAACTCATCCTTGTGGGCACTCTACCCTTTTCCAGCTGAGGACCATGGCCTCAGATTTGGAGGTGCTAATTCTCATACCTGCCACTTTGCACTCGGCTGTGAACCACTCCAGTGCGAGCTGGAGGCCACAACCTGATGAAGCCAACAGAACCAGATCATCTGCAAAAAGCAGAGATGAGATTCTGAGACCACCAAAGTCTCAGTCTCAGATATTGGAAGCCTTCCGCCACTTGGCTATGCCTAGAAATTCTGTCCATAAAAACTATGAACAGAATCGGTGACAAAAGGCAGCCCTGGTGAGTCCAACACACACTGGGAACAAGTCAGACTTATTGCCGGCAATGTGGACCAACTTATTTATTTTGTAGCAAATAAATAAACCACATACTTGATACAACTATTTTTGCTGAACATGAAACATATGTCTTGATGCATGCTCAATAATCCAGGTAAAGAATCCCAGAAAGCTAAATCTGTTAATCTGGACGTTCATCTGGTTCACCTGAAAACTCTACATCCAGATGAACAGATTCAGCTTTCTGGAACATGAAACATACCTCAAATAAATTATTTGAATTAATTGTATATTTTTTTCCAGATCAAATAAAGGGAAAAAAAAGTATGGAGTCCCTCAGTGTCAAGAACAAATTATGGAATTACTAGGTAACACTTTTTAATACGGCCACTACTAAGGGCAATTACCCTGTAAGTACAGCGTAATTAATTTTAAGTACTGCGTAATTTCATAGTACTTTCTGAAAAAACAAACAATATTTCCCCATCTTACATTGTAAGTACACTGTACTTTCCGGGGTGCAGGCTGTAGTTGGAGTGGCTGTAGCTCAGGAGGTAATCATCAATCGGAAGGTTGGTGGTTCGATCCCTGGCTGCTCCAGTCTGCATGCCAAATATCCTTGGGTAAGATACTAACCCCAAGTTGCTCTCCGATGCATCCATGTGTGTGAATGTGTGAATGTTAGATAAAAAGCACTTAAGCATAGAAAAAGTGCTTGTATGAATGGGTGTGAATTGGTGAATGAGGCATGTTGTATAAAGTGTTTTGAGTGCTCCAGGAGAGTAGAAAAGCGCTATATAAGAATCAGTCCATTTACCATTTATTATGGAGTGACTTAATCCTGCTTAACTTCCAGGTATTTTACAGGAAAAGAGAAACAAATTATACGGTAAAATTACTTACGCAGTACTTAAAATTACTCACAGTATAAATTACGTGACTAATGGTAATTACGCCCTTAGTCGCGGACCTTAATATAAAGCCTTACCAAAGTTTTACCAAAACAAAACAAAACAAACAAAAAAAAAACTTCACTGAATATTGTCAATTACAAGTTGGCAGTTAATGAAAACACCTTATTTTAACCCAATAAACCCACAAAGTCATTAGCAAAGTGTTTACTAAGGTCATCTTTTCCCAGAGAGTTCTATACAACCAGATGTCTTTTTTGTAATCAGAAGAGTCACCTCACTTTAGCATTGGCTTCACTTTTAGAATTGGAAATTATGTCCATGGAAATTATGTCCATTTTATATACAGTCTATGGATATATGTGATTCATCATCCCAAAACACTGATAATGTGTGACATATTCTGAATGTGCAAGTTCTGAACATTCCAAAAATCTTGCTGAAACCCATCTGGGCTATTAAACTGACATGAACAAGTGACCAATGCAAACTTAATTAGGCTACTTCACAAATAAAGTAGACAAAAGCAGTCTGAATTTATACACTATACCAACTTTTTCCACTCTGTATGGCTGACTTGGCAGGGATAATATTAAATGAAAACAATTGAGAATAATTATTTAAAAGTGGGATGAGATCCTAACTGTGTTATATTCCAATACATATTGGTCCCTGATTTTTGTTTTCATTTACTGTACAAAAATAAAGACTTCCACTCTAAATTGATGCAGAAAAGATATAAACTAGTGCATTTCTATGCACCAGATTTTCAGGAACTGAAGTGACTGATGCTCAGATTTTCCTGGCTGAGGTTCCCCAAATCCCTACCCCCAGTATTTTAAGAAAACCTAAAGATTGGTCACTCAGCCAGAGTGAGGTTTACCATTTCCTCTCAAAGTCAGAACTGTAAATTAGATAGAAAACAAGCCATACATAGTACATTCAATGCCACTGATGTTACTGAACCTGATTTCAAGATTTTCAAGTGCAACTTTAGCAAATCTGGCACAACAAAAATTAAGCTAAAAAATGCTACATCCATATTAGTCCGAGAAATATGAGATGGCAAATAGAAAAAAGTTGAGCTGTGTTGTAATAACAGATACGGACTGGTTCTGCTCCTGCAGCCACGTTTAAGCATCTGGTGGAAAGTTTGACACTAGGAGAGGGGAAGCTGCTAAATGAGCAAATTCCGAAATAAGGTTTGGTTCAGCAGTCATACATAGATGGCATTCATGTCTAGATGTCCATGGGTATTTGAACATTTCCAGAAGGAAAAAAAAAACAATCAAGTCTTCCCTCTCTCTCTCTCTGCTGCTTAGTTCAATACATCTGATTTCACTGCACTTCAGTGCAAGCCTGCAGGGAGCCAAAAGATGAGAATGAGAACCAATTTGTTCATCTGGAGATCACAAATTCAGACCTTAACATCGTCAAATGATGTCAGTCATATTAAATCAGTAAATCAATCAGCCAGTCAGTCAGTGGGAAAAGCTATTGATTCATAAAATCCGCATCCCACACATTCTCGCTGTCGTACATACACACACTCCTGCAGATTCACCTTGCTCTCTCTCTTAGACACACACAGAGGCTGACTCCTCCTTTCTCTCCTCCTCTCACTTGGCCCTGTGACTCTTTGGCGGTACGGTATAACAGAAGCCTACAGACCGACGGTGGATGAGGAAAGGCAGTAGCCGCAGCAGCAGCAGTCGGACGTACCGACCGAAGGATGCTCCAGCGCCATGACTTGCTCGGCGTCAGATAGCGAGAAAATCGTCATTAACTGCGGTGGGATCCGACACGAGACCTACCGGAGCACCCTGAAGACGCTGCCGGGGACGCGCTTGTCTTGGCTGACCGAGCCCGACGCCTACAGCAACTTCGACTACGACCCCAAGTCCGACGAGTTCTTCTTCGACCGCCACCCGGCAACCTTCGCTTTCATCCTCAACTACTACCGTACTGGCAAGCTCCACTGCCCCAACGATGTCTGCGGGCCGCTCTTCGAGGAAGAGCTTGCCTTCTGGGGCATCGATGAGACGGACGTGGAGGCGTGCTGCTGGATGAATTACCGACAGCACCGTGACGCAGAAGAAGCCCTGGACAGCTTTGAGACCCCCGAACCGGACCCACCCGAGGATGACCCTGCACTCACTGGCGGAGCAGATGGCGACCTGAAACGTCTGTGCATGCAGGAGGACGGCCGCAGGGCGACGTGGTGGGAGGTGTGGCAGCCCAGGATGTGGGCACTGTTCGAGGATCCCTACTCCTCCAAATATGCCCGGGTGAGTGGCCGAACAAGTGTAACATACAATCTGTAGCCTGTGTTTTTTCTTTCTCGTGCGCGCTCTGCCACTCATCGGCGTTTGGCAGCGTTTTGGCCACTGCGCATTGTTGCGCGTAAAGTTGCTCCTTAAACTGTTGGAAGGTTGAAACGACCTCAAGTTCTCTGCGGGTTTGAAAAAAATCGACAGTCGTTTAGATTTGGTCTTTCTCTTTAATCGCTGCCACTGATTCTGTGTGAGAATTGTGGTTCTTGCTGATACCTGTTTTTTTTTTTTCAGTCTTTTTTCATCTTTCTCTTCCTCTTTCTCGCAAATGTTTCGCTAGTGTGCTTCCACTCTGAATATCTATAATATATTCTAATCAGCCAAATTTTTATTTCAGATCTCTTTCTTACCAGTCCATATTTTGTGTAAATGATTCTATAGTCTACGGTCACCTTTATTACTTAACTGATCAAAGTGTACTAAAGTAATGTTAGCTGCCGCATCCTTGCACTTCATCCAAGAGGTTTGTCCCAGCACATGTAAATGCAGTTCAGGGACTGTGCATGTTATGATAAAGGAAATACTGTATGACCATAAAACAATGCTCTTGCTCCAGTGTTGTTCAAAACTGCTTGGTTTGTTTCTAAATGTTGCTTTTCTGGTTACGGTATCATATTTCTGTATTAAACTAGGGTACAGACACGGATGAATCAAAATGTCACTGTTAGCATGTTAATATGTTGTGCCAGATGTGTTGCTGGTTTGAATTTGGCATGCAATATTCTACATGCCAGGAATTTACTTCTCCTGATTAAAATGTTCTGTCCTGGCTAGAGTCCTGTTCCCCTGACAATAATGAACCAGAAGACCAGCCTTATTAGTCTGAACTTCATCTTAACATGTAGCTTATTCATATTATATACAGTGTATCCGGAAAGTATTGACAGTGGTTCACTTGTTCCACATTTTGTCATGTTACAGTCTTATTCCAAAATGAATTAAATTCATTTTCACCTGAAAATTCTAGACATAATACCCATAATGACAAAATGAAAAAAGTTTGCTTGAAATTCTTGCAAATTTATTAAAAATAAAAAACAAAAACATTTAACATGTACATAAGTATTCACAGTCTTTGCCATGACACTCAAAATTGAGCTCAGTTGCATCCTGTTTCCACTGATCATCTGTCTGATGTTTCTACAACTTGATTGGAGTCCACCAGTGGTAAATTCAGATGATTGGACATGATTTGGAAAGGCACACACCTGTCTGTATAATAGTATAGATAGATATACTATATAGATATATACGTAGATAGTTGACAGTGCATGTCAAAGCACAGACCTAGCCATGAAGTCCAAGGATTTGTCTGTAGACCTCAGAGACAAGATTGATGGTCACTCTGACAGAGCTCCAGCGTTGCTCTGTGGAGAGAACCTTCCAGAAGGACAACCATTTCAGCAGCACTCCACCAGTAACAGCCTGTATGGTAGAGTGGCCAAACAGAAGCCACCCCTCAGTAAAATGCATGTGACAGCCCGCCTTGAGTTTGCCAAAAGACACCTGAAGGACTCTCAGACCATGAGGAGCAAAATTCTCTGGTCTGATGAAGCAAAGATTGAACTCTTTGGCTTGAATGCCAAGCGTCATGTCTGGAGGAAACCAGGCACTGCTCATCACCTGGCCAGTACCATCCCTACAGTGAAGCATGGTGGTGGCAGCATCATGCTGAGGGGATGTTTTTCATCAGCAGGAACTGGGAGACTAGTCAGGGTTGAGGGAAAGATGAATGCAGCAATGTACAGAGACATCCTTGATGATAACCTGCTCCAGGGCGCTCTGTACCTCGGACTGGGGCGAAGGCTCATTTTCCAATAGGACAACAACCCTAAGCACACAGCAAACAAGCCAAGCTTGTAGCATCATACTCAAAAAGACAGTTGTAATTGCTGCCAAAGGTGTTTCAACAAAGTATCGAGTAAAGGCTGTGAATACTTATGTACATGTTATATTTTTGTTTTTTATTTTTAATAAATTTGCAAGAATATCAAGCAAACTTTCTTTAATTTGTCATTATGGGGTATTGTGTGTAGAATTTTGAGGTGAAAAATGAATTTAATCCATTTTGGAATAAGACTGTAATATGACAAAATGTGGAACAAGTGAAGGGCTGTGAATACTTTCCGGATGCACTGTAGCACCAGTTAACTACAACAGTCAGCTCAAAGTACTTTATATATAGGATCTTTATCACAATATCTAAATCAGAAGATTAAGGTAAGTTGTTGAAAAACTGCTGTGCAACTCTTTCCTAGAAATGATATTAGAGTTAAGTAAACAAACTCCATACTCTGGCCTTAGAGGGGGTGGGTGGGTCTGTTCTATGGTTCTTCATTGTAGAACTATCTATCTATCTAGAACCATTATCTTTTTCTTTTCTGTGTACTGGATTGTTTCTGGCATGATTGTCATATTTTTTATACACCACCATCCAGAAGTTAATGTTAAAGAATAAAGGTAGTCATACCAAATATTGAGTGTTCAGACTTCAAATCTTATTTCTGGCATGACTGTCACACTTTTTATATACCGTCATCCACCTCAACTGGCTCATGTTGAATCTCGTGCAGTTCATAAATGCAGTGATTGAAAAAAACTGCCTCTAAATGGTTTGGTTTGACAGTACAACATAACTGTGAAAATAATTGACTTATTTATGTAACTAACTTCTTGGTTGCATGCAAAGATTTTGTGGAAAGTGAGAATTTGTTAAACTTTTATACTGGCACTGAGGCAGTTTGGAGGTTTATGTGCAGTTGGTCTGTATCTGATATCAACTGTACTGCACTACAGAACAAAGGAAAAACTATAAAGTAAACTTTATCGAGTGGCTGTAGCTCAGGAAGTAAAGCAGGTCATCTGGTTGTTTGGGGTTTTCTCTGTATTAATTTCTTATTGTAGCGTCTTTACCTTACAATATAAAGTGCGTTGAGGCGACTGTTGTTGAGATTTGGCGCTATATAAATAAAACTGAATTTAATTTAATTGAATTACTAATTGGAAGGTTGGTCCCACTAAAAAACGCTACATCCAGATGAACAGATTCAGCTTTTTGGGGTTGGTGGTTAAATCCCTGGCTGCTCCAGTCTGCATGCTAAAGTATCCTTGGGCAAGATACTGAACCCCAAGTTGCTCTCCAGTGCATTCATCGGAGTGTGAATGTTAGATAGAAAAAACTTAGGAGTATATAAAAGTGCTTGGATAAATGAGGCATGTTGTATAAAGCGCTTTAAGTGCTCAAGTAGAGTAGAAAAGTGCTATATAATTAACCATTCGATTTACTATAAAGTGGGTCTTTTCTTATATAGAGAGTATTGTTTTTTAAATATACTCTTATGGATTTTTACCTCCTTTTTTTCTTTTTTTTTTACCATTTTTCTTTGTTCTAATGAATGGCAGGGCTTGAGGTTGAATGACTGTGTCATGACCGTGTGTTAATTGCTGTTTGAGGACACAATACAGTCAGTTCTTGACAATCAAAGATGGAAAGGAAGAATTTCTAGAGTTCTTAGTGCTCAGTTTCCTGTTCATATATCCAGGTATTTTCTGCTTTCACACCCTTCCCCTCATTCCTCTCCTTATAATCTCCTTATAATTCTATTTCGCTCCTCTCTAACTAACTAAACCTTGCTCTGCTTTACTTTTTCTTTCCTAAATTGTCTCTAGAAATTCATGGTTATTTGCAGAGCCACAGGCTAATGCTGACCTTGATCATTATGTGTGGAGGTGTATTTTCTGTCGACTATACTACGCATGCTATGCTAAACTATACTATACATAATAAAAACTGAAAGGTGAAAAGTCAACTTTTCAAGCGATTACAAAGACTTGAATTATACTAATTTCAATGATTCACCAATTCAAGTTTACTGAGAACAATTTTCTCCTGATTAGAGAACTATAAGTTGTCTAAATGATACAGTTATCAAGGCTAAAATTTGGTTGAATTCAGTTTTATTTTTATAGTGCCAGTTCAACAACAGTCATTTCAAGGAGAGAGCTGCTTTGTGATGAGTGACACTATGAACTTTTTAGCAGAATTAAGGTAAATTAGTTTCTGACAAATGGTGCACTGCACCAGTGCTCAGTATACAAAATACAGTGTACAAAACACATGACTTGAAATTTAATTAAGAACTACAGGTTTTGTCTTCATGAAAAACTCTTAATGATTTTTTTCCATGAGTAAAACTTATTAGAACACTGCAGTAAATAAATCATGTTTCAGAAGAAACATGCTTCTCAAACTGAAGACAAGGCTGCTTGATTCATCAAACACTAGCCAAGCTGTGTCCACAGAAACCTTTTTTCACAGAAGGGCAATTTAGATGTGGGAGCACAATTGTACAAACAAACACACACACATATATACATATTTATTTATTTATTTATTTTTATTTTAATCCATGAGCCACTTTCAAACTAGATATCCATTTAGCTTTCTATAGCCCTGACACACAAAGCTTGGAATTTTTAACAAAGCATTGTGTGGACATGTATTTCAAAAAGCAAACATGAATGTACTATGCACAAATATAGTAAAGGAAATGGTTATCTGTGGAGAAAATCTTACAGGTAACGCAAAATATACACATGGGCACGGGCACTGTTAACTTCGACGAGCCTGGCATTGGCCCTACACCTTGTCTAGACCTTACTTTCACTACACTGTTAGCACAGAAGAAACAAATAACATAGTTTTGACAATCATCATACAACCCGAATTCCGGAAAAGTTGGGACGTTCTTTAAATTTGAACAAGATGAAAACCAAAGGACTTCCAAATCACATGAGCCAATATTTTATTCACAACAGAACATAGCTAACATGACAAATGTTGAAACTGAGAAATTTTATAATTTTATGCACAAAATGAGCTCATTTCAAATTTGATGCTTATCACAGGTCTCAAAATAGTAGGGACAGGGCCATGTTTACCACGGTGTAGCATCTCCTCTTCTTTTCAAAACAGTCTGAAGACATCTGGGCATCGAGGTTATGAGTTTCTGGAGGTTTGGTGTTGGAATTTGGTCCCATTCTTGCCTGATATAGGTTTCCAGCTGCTGAAGAGTTCGTGGTCGTCTTTGACGTATTTTCCATTTAATGATGTGCCAAATGTTCTCTATAGGTGAAAGATCTGGACTGCAGGCAGGCCAACTTCAG
>VUQS01076210.1:301-18561 GCA_015108495.1 Heterochromis multidens
TATATATTGTTCCTTAACCGGCTTACATCACTTGAATGCAGCTTTGTCCTCCCAATACTCTGACTTCCACAGCTCTTTTTTGCCCTCTAGTGGAAACAATGAGCAGCTACCTTTTTTTTAACATCTCCAATTCTGAAATCATGCTTTTAATGTCATTCTGTAATTATCTGTGCATGTCTGCTAATGAACTGGAATGCCATGATTACATGGGGACAGTAGGAATCACACATTGCTGATTAGTGCTTTGTTTTGATGGTAGTTTCATAATGCTGATGTAGTGGATGAGCTGTAGCTTTTCTTACACTGTGTAGAATAATTATTTAGTTCATCTGACATCTGAAAGTACTTTTAGCCTTTTGCTACAGTGATAAAAGAAGCTTCAAAGCTGCTATAAAAATGATCTGAAGATATTTTGAACTGTAGTAGAAGTGGTGTTTATGATAGAAGTATTAATAATGGTAGTAGTAGTGTAATTATGTAGTAGTAATGGCACTAGTAAATTAGATGAAGTAATCATGTGGGTATTTCATAACAATAGTAATTACTGTTCAAATATAATACAGTTTTAATACTGTAGAGGTTCAATAAATACTTATAATACAGTGATTTGCTTTGACACACTCCTCAACAGTTTTTCTCCATACTGATATATTTCCTAAAAAAGCTTCTGCATATAGCAGATCTTTATGTGTCAGAATTATCATTTATGTGTTTATCTTGTCCAAGCCACCAAAATGACAAGTTCCCTTTGACATTGTTGTTAAAAATGCTTTGATATTTTATCAGAATCTCAGTGGACTCTTGAAGCTTGTTCCTTAGTTTCAAAAAACAGTCGGCACAGGTGTGCAGTAACCTCGCATCAAGAACGTCCTTGCTTTGGAACTGACTGGCCAGTTGGGGCCTTTCTGTGTGCATGTTCTCCTTGTGCCTGGGTGGGTTCTCTCTGGGTTCTCCAGCTTCCTCCCACAGTCCAAAGACATGCATGTTAGCTTAATTGGTCATTCCAAATTGACCATAGGTGTCTATTGTCCTGCAATAGACTGGTGACCTGTCCAGAGTCTGCTTCCACAGATAGGTAAGCTCCAGTACCACTACAACCCTGAGCTGGAAAATACTATCAATACCAAGAACCGTATGTAAGCAAAACAGAGGCCTACCACGTAGGAACAAAACTGTGCTAGAAATTGCTGTATGTGCTGCATGTCTGGCTTCTCATCAACCTCACATTAATGCTCTCCCTTGCAGTGTAACGCTTCTCTTCTTCCGCATCTTCCTGTGCTATGTTGTCTTACCCTCACTATGCTGCCACACATTCTTACTCCTCTTTCTCTTCCTATTACTCCAGTAAAATGTTTCCTCTTGTGCTGCCATGTGGTTTAACATTTTTGGCTTTGAAGGAAATGTCTGGACGGTGTGTAGCTGAAATTCATCTTTTGATTATTCATCTTGTAACTGTAATACCTGGTTTGGTTAAATTCTGCATGTTTAGGTTCCATTTAAATTATTGTTAGTTACAATTTAAAGAGGAACTCCACAATAAACTACTTTTCCTTCCTTTTTACATTATATTCAGGATTGTTCTGCATGTCAACCCTCACATATTATCTCGATGAGAAAAACTGTACCATCAAGTACAGTATTTATTCTGAAACTTTTAAATTAGCTGAATTTATTACACCTTGACTGACAAAAATCTAAACAGTTACAATTACTACTGGGCCTTCAAAAGGATCTCCTGACTCTTTTCCCCCCTTTTATTTTTAAGAGCACTGCTCCTTTATTGAAACATCTCTAATATTAAAAGTGGTTTCCTCTCTGTAGTCTGTAATACTGCTCAGATGACACTAGAGGGAGCCACATCATCAGTAATCGTGAGCAAACTCAAGCAAGCATTCCAGCATCTAGCATTTTGGAGAAACAGACACTAATCAGACACTACATTTTTTCAGAGTGACTTCAAGGTGTTTTTTTCCTGGCTGCAAGTGCTTTAGAGCCACCAGCTTCTTGGTACATTGCATTATGGGGCATGGAGTCCATGAACACTTAAAATTTGAGTGACTTTAGTCAGACTTCTTTCAGTCTGTAGTCTGAATTAGTAAGTACGTATGGCACATACATGTCTCATTAGGGTTGAGACTAATGAATATTTACATTTTTAACTGATTAATCAGCTTTCAGTTTGGGGTTTTTTTGTGCTAAAATGTGCAATTTCAGCTGCTGGCACCAACACGTATGACATGTAAACTTTAAAAGGTTAAAAGAGATCGCTTAAGTCATTTTCAAAAGGCAAAATTTCAAAATAGTTATCTGTCCATCAGTCAATTCACCTCAGATTCTGTTTTTTATCCTGAGTAACAAGTGATTTCTGATGATCATGTGTTCTGAAGAAATGCTTAAAACTACACAATGACCTCTGATAAATATATTTTCTCTGCAAAAACGAGACCTGTGCAGAATATAGCATTACTGTTATTTTCATAATCAACTATTCGGTTTTGCTTGTTCGTCTGGCCAACTAAAATGAAAACGGTGAAGAAGCTCCTGCTAGAAGTTCCTGAAGTCCATGTTGTTTTGTCCACTTAGCAGTCTTAATGAACTCAGTGTTTGTAAAAGTTAACCAAAAGCTAACAGACTGCTTAAGCACAGAAGCCCCACCCACTTTTTTCTTCTTTGCTTATGAGGGGCATCTAATCACATGCTTCAAATGTGGAGAATGGAAGCTAAAACTGCTAAACAGATTTACACACAAATTTTGCCTTAAATTTACTTTAACAAAAAATCTGCTAATAGTTTCAGTTCTAAAAAATGTGAAATTAAATGTAATTATCCAATCATCAAATGTGGAGCACACCATTCTTTTACCTGTTCATTTCTTCTTATCTTTAATTTCCACCAATTTCAGACTGACGAGTAGCACATGGTCACTGTTTGATAACTCTGTTTATTTTCAATATACATTTCATTTGAAAAATATAAATTCTAAAATAAACCATTTCACCTGTTCTAAAAAGTCACAAAATGTTAATAATAAACAAAAACATTGCATCAGTATTCCGTACACTAGAATTAACAGAAGGTTTTCATTTCATGTTGTAGGTTTTTGTCCGACATGCTTACACAGAATGACACTTTAAACTAACCGCTCCCCACAGAAAATGTCCTGGGCGCTGAGTGACATTTGTTTCCACTCGCTGCTGTAAATGAATGAATATGAATGAATATTAATTATGTTATGACTTTGGCAGAAAATAAAAATGGTACAAACTAACCTGTCGCATTTTGGTTTGAGCCGACTTACCTTTTATCTGCATGATTTACAGAGGAAGAAGACGGCTAATTTTTTTCACTTTTTAAACATCTCTATAGTGGTGATCAATACAAAGAGGCCCTCTAGTTTCAAATAAAAATGAAAAAATGAGAAAGTGCTTCAGTGCACCCATTAGATATTCAGTGGGGAGACAGTGTAGATTGTTGTACTGTTAAAAGATAACCATGGGTTATTTTTAACCTTTTAATGTGGTTCATGCCAACTTTGAACTCTCCATCTCTGCAGAAACAAAAAGTCACACAAAACAACAAGTTTTCTATTTCACATGAATCACTAAACATGTTTTCAAGTCTAAACAAAAGTAAACACAGAAACTAGCTGCAAAGAACTGACATTTTGCCTTGTCTGTTCCTGATTGCAAGATTTCACTGACTACAACAGAATGACAGACAGTTTTTGCTGGTTTATCTGTAAACTGATGTCAGTGTAAATGAGCATGTGTGCGTATGTAGTGAAGCTTTACAAAGGATATCCCTGTCTATTGTTTGGATCAAAGCACCAAGAATTTAGGTCGTTCAAACATTTAAAGTGGACCTATTGTGCTGTTCCTCATTTTCAGTCATATATACACTGTTAACAGCAGTTTATTCTCATATCAAACAAAGCAAAAGTTTTTAAAAATGATGCCAGTGTTTGTAAAAGTTAGCCAAAGCTAACAGACTGCTGAAGCCCCACCCTCTTTTTTTTTCAGTGCTTATGAGGGGCATCCAATCACAGGCTTCAAATGTGTAAAATGGAAGCTAAAACTGCTTGTTTCAGACAGTGGATGAACTGAGGGGCTACACTAAGGACTAGTGTAAGATAAAGGAGGATTATTTTGAACTGTGAACCATGCAAAGGTAAACTGTATTTCCAAGAATAAGTCTGTTAGAGATGCACCGATCGACCAGGCAGGGACCAGAATTGGCTGGAATTGCTGAAGCTAGCTCTAGCTCAGAGCCAGCCACAAGCCAGCAGCCTCAGTATGAGCAAAGGATCAAAGCATTTACAGGGAAAACTATGGAGATGAGTGTATAAAAAAAAAAGAAAGGGTCTATGTCCTGTTATCTGGTTATAAACATTAAAAAATCTATTCATTTTGTTGGAAAACAATGTAACTTACATGTGCTTTGTTTTGCTAAGGTAAAATATGTCAGGTAAAGGAGGGTGTACAGCAACTCATTTTCAGTTAATTATCGGTACCTCGTTCTAGTAGCAGAGCACTTTGTTTTCAGTTGTTTCAGTGAGAGAAGATTCTGTAACTTGAGTTTGGGGGAAATTGTAAAATGTTATAATTTCTTTTATTATGAAAATATAATTTTGCATTGAAGAAATGTTTTTTTTTGTTTGTATATACTGTCAGTTACAGTTCTTAGAAAGAAAATTGGAATCTGAAAAAATCCATATGGGCCAAGAAAATTACAGCCGATGCATGATAGTTTTTCCAAACAAACTCCAAAATTATTTATGTAAAAATCACATTTTTTGGAGCTTCCATATGTCGTCTCTATATGCAGCTTCTTTTTTCCACCTGATTCCAACAGAGCTGGAGAGTTCAAAGTTAGCGTGACCCACAGAGCTACAGCAGCCACATAAAATAAACCCAAATTATCATTCAAAACTGGCCAAAAGTAGATAAATAGTCAGATCAGCAAGACATAGGTGGCCATTCTGTGGGAAACACTTTGAAGTAAAAACATGGGATTAAATATGGAGTTTGTGCATCTTCTGCCTCACTTCAGCAGACTGAGATTACATTTTAACAACTGTTTAAAGGATGTGTTTGAGTTTAACATAACACTCACATGCCATGTGCACACTGAACGAGTAAGTGGTCTCTGTAATAATTCCTCTGTACTGGCCACAAAAAGATGCTTTTATAATGCCAAAATTAAAATCCTTTGCCTGGAAAATAGTTGACAGTAATTAGAAATATGAGTCAGACTAAAGAAAACCAACTGACCAACAATCAAAAATTCAAAGAAAGGTTTGACTTTATCAGCTGACGTGCACACGGTTCTTGGTGTGGATATAAAGAAGATAGGATTGCATAACCGCAACCAATAAGTCTCTGAATTTAAGCACAGTGTCTCATGTGACGGTTGTATTAAGGCCCAAACATATCCTTAAAAAATTTTTCACATCAGATAATTCCAACAACAGCTGAGAAAAACAGACAAACCTGCTGTGAACTGAAGCTGTCCCACTGCACTGAGCTTGCATGGATTTGATTCCTGTCTCCTCTTTTTCACATTGTTACTTTAAGAATTTCAGTCTGAATCAATCTCTTATAAGCCACTTAGGTAAAGTAGTTTGTGCAGCACAAGCAATTATTATAATATGCATTCCTAGTTAGAGTTTAAGTTTGGCGGAGGAAAATCAGATGATTATGTCGCTGAATTGTTTTCTACCCAAAGACAAAAAAATAAGAAATGTTACCAACAGACACACAACATAATCTTTAAAAAAAAAAAAAGCAAAACAAAAGAAAATGATTTAAATTAAACGAGTAACAAAAGCAAAAGAGAGATTCAGAAAATTAGAAATTGAAGCAAGTAAAACTGCATCGGAAAGTGAGAATAAAAATATTTACCTCATCTGCACATATAAATGTGCATTGTTAATCTGCTGTTAATTTACTTAAATATCTATTGTATTTTCTTCACAAGCTATGATCATTCAGTGAATCTCTTAAATCGTTTAAATTCTACAAGAGGACAGAGAGAAAATATCAAAACTCCATCAAAAATCAACAGATCGCATTCATTCATAATAAGCATTGAATCTAAAACAAGAGGTAGAGCTATAAAAACATGATTTTCCTGCTACAGGAAAATGTTATTAGAATAATTCGGTTTATATAAAAACTCAGACAGATGATATTTGTATATGTTTATATAAAAAGAGCAGGGAGGGTAGTCCATGCGTGGTCAGAGTGAGCTGCAGCCTTGATGTGTGGGAGGAGTTGCATAGAAGAGTATTCAGGGGTTACCTTTGTAAGCGTTTGAGTCAAAGACAGATTAACTGTGGAGCCGTGAGAAAAATACCAAGACGGATGGTGAGGAAAGACCATACAGTGTTTACTGTAATGCTTTTTCTAAGGTGCGCCACTCTTCAGAACAAAGTCTTGATGTTATGAAGGAGATCTGAGTTAAAAAGAATCATTTGAGGTCAGTAAAAGAAAAGAAAAATTGCGTTGCAGGTGCTGCAGGTTGGCTGACGGCGGTTCGACGATCTACAGAGATGTTTCAGATCCTCTGCTCTTCCAGTAGAAAGTGTTATCATCGTCTGGGTCCATGTCTATTCTAATCTGAGGCACAGACTTCAGCGGACTCATCTCAGGGCTGAAATACAAAAATAAAATATTGTAAGGACATGTGCGCAGACATAGTGTATCAATTATATAATCTGGGGCTGTAGTTTCAGGGTCAACTGCTTGATTGCTTGGTCGATATCCTCTCATCTCACCCCAATATTGAGCCATTATTTTAATAGAGCAAGACAACTTTGGACTCGCATCAACCTGACAGAGACTGCTGGGTCATTTAGTAATCAGTACGTCTGCATTTTGTTTAATCTGATGACTAAAAGGTCAAAGGTGGAAGCTGTGCTGCAGTTTGCATATCAAAGCTAAAAATAGCAACAGAACATCTAAAAAGCCAACTTTCATGTTTAGTACTTGAGGCTTTGAATGTGAGTGCATGTTTGAGTTTGGTGTATCAATCTCGGGGTCCTGTTCCCAAGTGAGGGGAGACTGGAGCAGGAGATTTACAGATGGATTGATGCAGCCTCTGCAGTGATGTGGATACTGTACCAGTCTGTTGTGGTAAATAGAGTGATGAGCATGGAGGCAAGGCTGTCTATTTACTGGTTGATCTACGTTTCTACTTTATGGCCATAGCTGTGGGTAGTGACTGTAAGAAATGCGAAAGATCTTTCGAAGGCTGTCTGGGGTTGGCCTTAGTCATAAGGTGGGGAGCCTGGTGGTTTGGGAGGGGGCTCGGAGTAGAGCCGTTACTCCCTCACATTGACAGGAACCAGCTGAGATGATTCGGCCATGCCTCCTTGATGCCTCCTAGGTGAGGTGCTTTGAGCATGTTTCTTACCTGGCTTGGGAACTTCTGTAGTAGCCAGGAAGTGAGAGGTCTGGGCATCTTTGCCAAGACTGCTGCCCCTGTGAACCATGGCTACGACTAGCTCTTTGGACTTTGTCTCTCTCTGGATTTTGTTGTATCAGCCACTAAAGGCTTTTCTTTTATTGTTAACCCTGGTCATACTGTCTAGATTTACACTGCTCAAAAAAAATTAAAGGAACACTTTTTAATCAGAGTATAGCATCAAGTCAGTTAAACTTCTAGGATATTGATCTGGTCAGTTAAGTATCAGCTACAAAATGACCTCCAGCAGGCCACTGGTGTGAATGTCTCTGACCAAACAATCAGAAACAGACTTCATGAGGGTGGCCTGAGGGCCCAACGTCCTCTAGTGGGCCTTTGCCATAGAATACCAGAATTTGCAGGTCCACCACTGGCATCCTCTGCTTTTCACAGATGAGAGCACATTCACCCTGAGTACGTGTGACAGACGTGAAAGGGTTTGGAGAAGCCATGGAAAACATTATACCGCCTGTAATATCATTCAGCATGACCAGTTTGGTGGTGGGTCAGTGATGGTCTGGAGAGGCATATCCATGGAGGGACACACATACCTTTACAGGCTAGGCAACGGCACCCTGACTGCTATTAGGTATCAGGATGAAGTCCTTGGACCCACTGTCAGACTCTACACTGATGCAGTGGGTCCTGGGTTCCTACTGGTGCACAACAATGCCCAGGCTCATATGGAGGGAGTATACAGGCAGTTCCTGGAGGATGAAGGAATTGATACCATTGACTGGCCCTCTTGCTTGTCTGACCCAAATATAATAGAACACCTCTGGGACATTGTGTTTTGGCCCATCCAGCACCGCCAGGTTGCACCTCAGACTGTCCAGATGCTCAGTGATGCCCTGGTCCAGATCTGGGAGGACACCATCCGACATTGTCAGACATGCATACAAGCACGTGGGGGCCATATAAACTACTTTGTTCCTAACACATTACCCAGTCCATATCAGTGTAGATATCCAGCTATACATATATATATACTTTTGGACAACAATCAAACAGGAGATAGAGAGACCCACAAAGAAGCAGCAACTGAAGGTGCCACAGTAAATGCCTGGCAGAGCATCTCAAGGGAGATGTCACTGACTGCCTGAAGTCATCAAAGTATTAAAAACAACCCTTACATTTACTTTTTAGCCTCTGAAAATGAGGGACTATGTATTAAAATGGCTGTGATTTTTTTTTAATTCAAGAACCCTTGAATTAAAGCTGAATATCTGCACTTCAAATTATTCGATTGATTCAAAATCCACTGTGGTGGTGCACAGAGGCAAAATGCAAACTTTGTGTCATTGTCAAAACACTCATGATCCCTCGATCTCTCCATCTATTACGTTTACAGGGAGCTGCAGTATTCTCTCCCGGCCGACAGGGGGCGGTCTGTGATTGCGTCACTGCGTCAGAGGAAAGGGGAGGGGCCAACATGGCGCTTGCAAATCTTGTATCTCTGCTGTTTTGTTTAGCATCATTTTCACAGCAAATCAGCGCCTCCAGGCTTGTTTCCGAGCCGTGTTATAAACCCATCAGAGACAACAGACCGGACTTTGTCAAGTAGGTGAACATTTTGACCTCCAGCGGTTACACAGTTTACTCATGTGAGCTCAGAGAGGAGGTAAACAAGCTCAGAGTGAGGAAATCTATCAGCCCTCCTTGTCTTATCCTAAAGTTGGCTACAGTATGTATTAATAATATGGTAATAACTCGCCTTGGTGTAGTAATATAACGTTAACTTGTTAGTTGAATGAAAACTTATTAACATTATAATTAAAGTGAGTTTTCTGTACTTTGGTACTGTAGTGCATTCTCAAAAATGTGTGATTCTGCAAGATGGTTTGCACATGTGTGGAGGAGGGATAGTGGATATATTGGACAAAGGTTGCATATGGAGCTGCCAGGCAGGAGATAAAGAGGAAGACCACAGGGGAAGTTCATGGATGTAGTGAAGGAAGACAAGCAGAGGTTGCTAGGGATTGTGTGAGATGGAGGCAGATGATCCGGTGTGGTGACCCCTAAAGGGTGAAGCCAAGAGAAGAAGATCAAAAGTATTAATTCTGCTGACTAATTCCATTTTTTCAGGAAGATGTTATGACACATTTCTTACAATATTTTTGCATCAATTAGAGATGCAGTGTAGTGCTGTAGCTGATAAAGGTGGAGTTTCATCATCTAAATAAGATAAAGTGACAACAGATTTGTGTATCTACGTTTTTCTCTTTACAGCGAAAAAAAAAATGGATAATTTTAGTAACTTCACAGAGCTATTTAATAAAAAAAAGCACACACACACACACAAGAAGATTGAGGGGGAAATTTTTAGTGAGTGTGCAAGCAAAATAAATAGAAACACTGCCTTAATCTTAATGTTTTACTACATTTTTATGTAAAGTTTCAATTTGAGGTGTAGTGAGAAATGTACAATACTTCCTTTCAAATTATAACAGTTAAAATTCCACCTTAAAGCTGTCCTTTAGTACTTTTCACCACAGACTATTATAATGAACAAAGTCACAGTAGGATATCCATTTCCATTAAGTTCTCCATTAAACAATCAGCAGGACTAGTTAATAAAAAAAAATAATCCACAGCATCACAAACTGAGGAGTATCACTGGGAGTTTGAACACATTTCTTGATTCATAGAGGCAACGCATTTAACACATTTTTTGGCCATGAATGGAAAATCCCATTAAACTGATAAAAGGCCCTTTACATGATCCATGTCTGATTATGTGTAATTGCACTAAATTTGACAACTGATAATCAACTAAAGTAAGATAACATGCTTGCTGAAGTTTGTGCTCAGCAGTGATGGATATCACCACACAGACATGCCAATGTCCTGTCCGGCTATTAGCACCCACAGGAAGCGACAGTCAGTCACAGCAGTTTCACTACCCACACACTCCCGAGAGGGGATGATATTAGTCAGACAAGTGAAAACATCTGTGCTTGCTTTAATAGCAATAATTACAGCTGCTCATCACTCCCCTTTGTTTAGGACACAGGCCCGGCCGCATGTAAAGGTGTCGGAGCTTCCTCCGTCATGGGACTGGAGGAACATCGATGGGAAGAATTATGTGAGCGTCACAAGGAACCAACACATCCCCCAGTACTGTGGCTCCTGCTGGGCCATGGGAGCCACCAGTGCACTAGCTGGTAACCATGACAACAGAGGGATGAAGGAAAATTATAATACAGAGATGGATAGAGGGCATATTGTCATATGAATTGAAAATTAATAAATTTAGTGGTATGTGAAGAAGCATCCACTCCACTAGCTTCTACTAATGTGTGTCGTTCGTATCCCTTTTGTCTAAGATCGCATCAACATCAAGCGTGGAGGAGCGTGGCCGTCGGCGTACCTGTCAGTGCAGAACGTGATAGACTGCGGGAGGGCAGGTTCCTGTTATGGAGGCGATCACCTGGGAGTCTACGCTTACGCGCACAAAAGAGGCATTCCTGATGAAACCTGCAACAACTATCAAGCCAAAAACCAAAGTAAAGAAACATTGTGTTTCTATTGTTTTTTGATCGCTGTTGTTAAAGTTGCCAAAAATTTGTCGGTCATCTTTCCTTTTATTGATTAATTCCAATCAGTGATGGGTAATGTTACTTAAGATTACTGGCATTAAAAAGTAATCCATTACAGCATTACCTACTGAGAAATGAACTACTTATCAAATTCAGGGTTGTGGGGTGGGGCTGGAGCGTAATCCTAATTATTAATCTCTGGCTCTCCTCCACGGTGTGTCTTTTGTCCTGTCTTCCTCCACTCACCCCCAACCAGTCACAGCAGATGGCTGCCCCTCCCTGAGCCTGGTTCTGCCTGAGGTTTCTTCATGTTAAAAGGGAGTTTTTCCTTTCCACTGTCCCAAGTGCTTGCTCATAGGGGATCGTCTGATTGTTGGGGTTTTTCTGTATTACTGTAGGGTCTTTACCTTACAGTATAAAGCGCCTTGAGGCGTGATTTGGCGCTATATAAATAAAATTGAATTGAATTGAATTAATCCAGCTATGGACAGGTTGCAAGTCCAGTGAGGCAGACAACCACAAGCTCACATTCATTTAGAATCAATTAACCTAACAAGCAGGTCTTAGGACTGTGGGGAGGAAACCAGAGTACCTGGAGAGAACCCACGCCACTTGCATACACACCACACAGAAAGCTGGCCGGTGCATTCGAAATCAGGACCTCCTTTCTGTGAGACGACAGTGCCAATCACTGCACATCTGTGCCACTCTAGAGTAGGCTCCAGCCCTGAAACTGTTAAATGAAATCATCAGCATTCACAGTTAAGTATGACCCTTTTTAATGTTTCACAGCAGCAAAATGAGCATTTCTGAAACATTTGTGGGTTTAGGTTCTAGTCTCACCCCCTGAAGCCTCAGGATGTTGGTTATACATCCAGAAGATGTGTCACTTGCTGTTGTCAGGAATGCAGGAGAGAGGACCTTCCAAATTCAGGATGCAGAGGCAGGTGAAATAAATAAAAAAACCTTTGTGTAGCTATTGTAAAAAATTAAAAAAAAAGAAACCCTGCAGGCCAAAAAGTAAAAACTGATGAGGGCGGGGCAGACAATTACAAAGGAAGGAAATAGCAGGAAGGAAAACTAAAACAAAACTTCAAAGTAGTTGCTGCCTTGTGACACGAAGAGTAATCCTAACCATGACTGCAGAGACAGGGGAACACAGAAGGCAGGAGGAAATGGAGAAAGTAGAAACACAAAATGGCACAGCAAAACCAGCAGAATACCAGGACCATGACAGCCATTATTGTTTCTGAGCTCTAGCACCAGCATCATTCTGAACTGGCCTCACTACCATTCATGGGCTATAATTAGCTCGCAGGTGGCTCTACAAAATATGAAGCAGTTGATAAGACACTTATCACCCTGGCACAGAATAATGCAAATACTTCAGCAATGTAAATTCTCTTCTCTGCTACCATGCCAGCTTACCTGACTGACACAAAATATCCCACATGTTGATTTGAGCCTTAAAAGTTTACCCAAAATGCACTTTTTGTAGTTTTCTCCAGTGAATTATCAGAAAACAGATAAAACATCCAGGATGTTTCTGTTACTTCACATCACTGACATGTTGAAACTGTGATATATCTCATGATATTGATGCTCAGAGATTTTTTTAGATTGGATTGGGTGTAAAATCGATTTGGATGCAAGTTATAACAGAGCTTAAATATTTCGGGGTAGGGGGGGTCAGCCCTGAAAATGTCTGTACTCGTGAAGTTATGAGGGTTCAAAAATGCTGGGAAAAGGAGGCGAATTAAAAAGTGCAAAATTTTTATCCCATCTCAATGTACTTAAAAGGAAATTATCTCTCTGTCTCTGTCTTGTTTAAGCACAATGGTGCTGCATGTACAAAGTCAGTCCTTTGGCTATGAAGAAATGCTTATGCTGACCCAAGCTCTGAGATGAAGCCTTTTAATTAGAAGGTTCAGGAGAAAAGGTTGACTGGCATGGTGGGCATTTAATCAGGAACACAGAAAATTAACCCTTTCATGCATGAATTATAAGAACTTCAGTCAAAAGATTTTTCCTGAGTGTTTTTGTCTGGAGTCATACTTTGTTTTTCATGTGCATGTAGCGTCGTGGCATGTATTGGCATTTTTTGAAATTTTTTGTCTGTAAATTAATGCAAACATATTCTTGGTTTGTGCCCTGACTGGGCAATAGGTGGCATTGTATAGGATGATGCACAAGCATCCACTGTGTTGGCTGATTTGCAACTATAGCAACAAAACACATGTATATACAAGAGAACAGCTTTTGTATATCTGTCCACTGTAGTGACCACTATGCATGAAAGGGTTAATGAAACCATGAAACTAGTACAATCCCCCAAACTACTGGTACATTTTGGACACTGAATGGATGTATTGCTTCTACATAATTATGTGCTGGGTATTTAAAATTATGTCTTAATGCTAAAACAACAGCAGAACATCATCACCACATTTGAGGCTTTGGAAACCTCGTTAACTAGTTTTATACATTGTACATGACATACAGTACACATTTGGGATTACATCACTCCACAACACATATGTGTACACACTGTACTTTATTTACAGTATTCTTTAGCTGAACTAAATCCATCTATAAATGCATGATGGCAACCACAGCTGTCTGGTTGTATATAATAACTACGGTATTATTACAAATCTTTTTAAAGCAGCAGCATCATTGTTGTTTAAGCTCATCTTCAAATATTGAGCTACTTAGAATATTGCTACCATAGTATTGCGACCATTCTCTGTTATACCATAGTTAGACATCTAAAGTCACATATGTGACTCTGGTAGATGTTTAATCTTTTGTTTTCAACAGTCAAGCTGCTTGAGCAGATGAGGAGATCACCCACTGCATGGTGAGACATCTCAGAGGCTCACCAGCAGTAACTCTTAAAGAAAATCACATTAGCTGAAAATCTAATGACTCCTTATGATAACAGATAGACGGGCCACAATGCACGGTGGTCTCAATCGGTGACTTTAGTGTGCGGTGTCGGTGCACTACTTTTTTGGTGTGCATGTGGCGGTATTGTAGCAGAGATTTCAAACAGCGCTGCAAAACAGCAAAATCAAGATTACATCTCAACAAGTGATGTTAGTTTCAGTTTTTTCAGTAAAGAGAAAAGGATAAGTAAAGTTCTTGTAAAATAGTAGCATAAGCTCCTCTTTCTAGAACTGCTGCCATATGCAGGGGAGAAAGGGAGCGCAGACGGCGTGATCAGTGAACGCGGTCGGGAAGATGAGAAGTGAAAAAGAGGAAACAATCAGCGAAAGAAAAGGAAGTGAGATGGGCTCTTCACTGGAAAGCCCATCCTACACTTATGAATTGTAATACTGACTGGGAGCCAATTCTTACTGCCAGCATACGTGGCCGATCTCACTGATACTCTTGTAGCTGAACAGGAACAAAAATCTCTACAACCAGACTCCAAAATTTGTAGAGAGAGAGAGGAGGCGATTAAAGCAGCAGATGCCATCCATGAGTTTGGAGTGAGATATTCAGCTTTCATGTATGAATGTAATAATTTGGTGTCCACAGTTTTGGCCCTTTAGAGTAGTTATCGGTCTAGTTATGAGAAGTTGTGGTTCTAGGGAAGTCCTGCCATATTTTAAATTGCTAGTTTTAACATCATAAGTCTAGACAGGTTTGTTATTTTGTAACTGAGTAAATTTGGTACTGGTTTGGGGCCCCTTTTGCCTTCAGAACTAACTTAATTCTTTGTGGCATAGATTCAACAAGGTGCTGGAAGTATTCCTCAGAAATCTTGGTCCATATTGACATTTTAACATCACACAGTTGCTGTAGATTTGTTGGCTTCACATCCATAGGTGTGGGAACACTGATCATAAAGAGATGGACATGGTCAGCAACAATACCCAGGTAGGCTGTGGCATTTTACTGATGCACAGTTGGGAAAATACCCCTACACCATTACAACCCCAACACCAGCCTGAAACGTTGACACAAGGGAGGATGGATCCATGCCTTCATGTTGTTTACACCACATTCAGACCCTAATATCCAAGTTACTGTTGCCTTCCTATCAGCAAAAAGGCATTTTCACCCAGAGAACTGCCGCTCAGTGGATTTTTTTCTCTTTTTTGGATCATTCTCTGTAAGCCCTAGAGATGGTTATGTGGAAAATCCCAGTAGATCAGCAGCTTTTGAAATCAGACCAGCCAGTCTGGCACCAACAACCATGCCACATTCAAAGTCACATAAATCACCTTCCTTCCCCATTCTGATGCTCAGTTTGAACTCCAGCAGATCATCTTGACCACGTCTACATGCCTACATCCATTGACTTGCTGCTATGTGATTGGGTGATTAGATACTGGCATTAACGAGCAGTTGAACAGGTGTATGTAATATAGTGGCCAGTGAGTATAAATGAGTAGCAAACTGAGCGCTCACTGAACCTTAAATCATCTTCTTCGTTTGTTGTAGAGTGCGAGCTGTTTAACCAGTGTGGCACGTGCTCCTTCTTTGAGTCATGCACTGTTGTGAAGAACTACACTGTGTGGAAAGTTGGAGACTACGGAGAAGTTTCTGGGAGAGACGAGATGAAAGCTGAAATTTTCACCAACGGGCCCATCAGGTAGAGTAAGTCATCCTCCAAAGTCATTTCTCACTTTTCATCCACCTACATCTCCTGTGTGCAGGAGGATACTCAGCTTGAGATTTTCACTGAGCAGCTCTTCTCTTAGGGAAGTTTTTTTTTTTATCAGTGAATGAATATTTAATGATTCTTAAAACCTTGGAGAAAGATAACAGCACCGAGTGTCATTTTATTCCACTCAGAGAAATTTTACAGTCAAATTTAAAGCCTTTAAGTATTGAAAATATCAGACCTATATTTATATATACAGTATATTATATTTCACCTTGAATCCACTTTAATAAACACAGCTGAGCTTTTTGTTTGCTTTTATATTTTACCGTCTTACATTAACTGTTAGTCTTTCAATGAAGGTTTGGCTTTGACAGCTTTATATTATCTTTAAATTAATTCATGCTGTATTAGCAAGGTCTTTAAAAGTTTCCATTGTGCTCTTGTAATACCTGCAGATAAGGAATATTAAACTTTTTTTAAACAGTTGAAATTTAAGAGTGCTAATAAAATTAAAACAAGATTTTGGGCATGTAGGTGTATATCACTATCATGTCCCCGCTCAGCTAGGCCGAAGAGAATGGGTTTAGTAAAGGCATTTATTGCACAGCAAAATGGTTACGATAACAAGTTAATAATATGGAAATGGATTCAAACAGCCCTTTTACAGCTGAACTGACCACTCAAAGCGCTTCACCCTACCAGCCACATTTACCCATTCACATAGACTTACATACAGCACTTTGTTTAATGATATTTAAGCACTTAATCTATATCACATCCACACCTAATGCCAGTTTAGAATCAACAAATAATCTAACATACATATTTTTGGACTGTGACCAGCTGAGTTGGTTTGGAAATCTCTCTAGGATGCCTCCTGGGTGAGGTGTTGTAGGAAGACTGGGAGGAGACCTTGAGGGATACTTTGGAGAGATTATGTCCTAGAGGTGCCTCAGTTTCCCCCTAAATGAGCTGGAGGCTGTGACTGGAGAGAGGGAGGTCTGAGTCTCTCTGCTTACTGCAGCTAACAGCTAACGAGCTGTGCTCCCTAACTAAATAGTACCCCATGTCTTAACAGAATAAGATAACTAACTGTGGGGGTGTGAGCGAACAGCGGGGTAAGCTAAGCCTGGCAAAGTTTCCGGGAACCAGAACAAGTGCCTCAGAACAAACAGTGCTTGCTTAAGGCTTTTATATTAATTTCAAATTAAAAGTAATGCCGTACAACCTTGATCCAAGAGGCAGACTGCTCATATTAAAAGCACTGAGTGGCATCTATACTGCATTTAAATAAGGTGACAGCAACAAGGTGAGTTTTCTAAATGGTCAACCAGACTGGGCGCCTGTCCATTAAGACAGCAGGATGATTGGTACTTGAATCACAGGGCCAGCAGGATCTACATATGATGAAAAGGCTAAAAAAAATTAGACTTCAGGGCTATAACAGTCACGCTTGGCAAACCTGTAAAAACATTGAATGAGAATTTCAAGTTCATTGAAGGAGACTTAGTATGCTTTTCCTTATTTTATGTCATGTATATACTGTTATAATTGTGAATGTGCCTATTACTGTTGTGATTGGTGATATGGGGATGACTCAAATGCACAGGACACATTGGCACATTGAAAAAAAAAGTCAGACAAGTCAAAGTAAAACACAAATTAAAAAACTGGAAAGTCCAGAACAACTGAGGATTCAACAGTAAGATTACTGTAGGTACACCTGTTCAGTTACTCATTAACACAAATATCTAATCAGCCAATCACAAGGCAGCAACTCAATGCATTTAGGCATGTTGACATGGTCAAGATGACCTGCTGAAGTCCAAACCGAGCATCAGAATGGGGAAGGAAGGTGATTTAAGTGACTTTGAACGTGGCAAGGTTGTTTCACCTGATGGGCTGATCTGCTGGGATTTTTCCTGCACAACCATCTCTGAGGGTTTGCAGACAATGGTCCAGAAAAGAGAAAAAAAATCCTGTGAGCAGCAGTTCTCTGGGTGAAAATACCTTATTGGTGTGAGAGGAGAATGGCCAGACTGCTTCGAGCTGTTAACTGACAATAAGTCAAATAACCACTTGTTACAACCAATGTATGCAGAAGAGCATCTCTGAACGCACAACACGGCGAACCTTGAAGCAGATGGGCTACAGCAGCAGAAGACCACACTGAGTGCCTTTCCTAAGAACAGGAAACTGAGGCTACAACTTGCACGGGCTCACAAAAATTGGACAATAGAAGACTGGAAAAATGTTGCAGTCTCAGTTTTTGTTGCAACATTTGGATGAGTACCAAGTGATCTTAAATACCACAGTCTACCTGAGCAGAGTACCTATCTTCTGATGGCTGCTTCCAGTCACAAAGCTCAAATCATCTTAAACTCGTTTCTTGAACATGAAAATGAGTTTCTGTACTCAAATTGCCTCCACTGTCACCAGATCTCAATCCAATAGAGCACCTTTGGGATGTGGTAGAACAGGAGAATCACCATCTTGGATGTTCAGCCAATAAATGTGCAGCAACTGTGTGATGCTTTCATATCAGTATGGACCAAAATCTCTGAGGAATGTTTCCAGCACCTTGTTGAATCTGCATCACAAACAATTAAGGCAGTTCTGAAGGCAAAAGGGGTCCAAGC
>VUQS01076212.1:9803-32671 GCA_015108495.1 Heterochromis multidens
AGAACAATCTTCTGGATATTTACAATTTAGTGCTTCCTGTTTTCTACTGTCAGTCAGTCAGGTTTTACTTAATTACTTACAGACTACTTAAATTTACTTACAGTATAATTATTTCTTTGTTTCCTGTAAAAACCTGGCTTGTTACCCCCTTATTCTTATATACCTACCTTTAAGTATTTGTAGGTAAATATAATTACAAAAAAATACATTGAAATTCCATTTAATTACCAGGGAATTACACCCTTAGTCACGGACTGTATTATAAAGTGTTACCAGAACTTCAACCACAGGTGTAACAACTCTGTAATAGGCCTTGGGACAGACATTTTTTTGGGACTCTCACTGCCACATTGTAGCAAGCAAACACAGCTTCATGCACACACACATGCACACACTGTAAGTGCAAAAATAATAGCATATAACAATAAACAAAAATATCAATAGCATCATTCCAGCTTTTGATCTGCACCATTACAGTATAGGTGCATAATGTCAACATATAAGTGGTAACAGTGTTTCAATACTTTACAAAGACACAAACTACTCACCCATCAGAACTTCATCTTTCGGGCCTTGCACTCAGCAGAGTTACTGACAGCACTACTCAAATCCAAAATCCTGGCAGTACACTCATCCTGCTCTCTTCTCTCCTTCCTCTTTTGAGCAACACTTGTTTTGTTTTGTTTTGCTTGCTGTGCTTGCTAAACAATATATAATATAATATAAAATGCCACTGTGCCAGCTAACTACTCTATAAGACACTCGCCAAAAAAACTAATTGTTGCATAGTTGATGTCAACAGGTTCGCAGGCATTCTGCACAAATGAGAGAGAGCAAGGTCAGAAAGTACAAGCAATACATTCATTTTCATTCATAAGAAAAATATATACTGCATTAAAAAAATAGGATTTGGTTTACAACATATAGTGGAACTCTTATAATGTGTCCACTTTATTGAAAAACTCTGAATATAAACATCCAGTGTAATGTAGAGGGGGAGTCCCTTTGATAGTCATTTTGATTGGGCCCCTACTAACTTCTGTGCCCTGGGGCATTGCCCTAGCTGCACCGGCGGTGAGATTAAAAACATTACGCCTTTAACTCCAGTCTTACAATTTTAACATTTTAATATCCTAAGTTAATCCTAAAGGTACAGACAAACCACACAGCCTGCTTGCCATAGCTTGACATATATTACCAAGCAAATTTGTGGGCACTTCAAAATTGCACCACTATGTGACTGTTGAACACCCAACTCCAAAGCCATTTGCATTAACAGTCTTGAATCATGTCGGAAGACTTTATCAAAAATTTTGCAAGCTGATTGCAAGATTTGCTCCCATTCAGCCACCATATTATCAGTGAGGCTGGGAACCCTTGCAAAGACTGCACAGACCAGTTTGTCCTAAATGTGTTGAATGAGGTTGAGGTTAAGGTTGGGTCCAGGTCAGTCAGGTTCTTCTACACTAAACTGGCAAGCATTTTTACTCTCTCTCTGCACTGGGGCACTGTCACACTGAAACAAAGGGCCTTTCCAAAACTTCATGCAGCAATCAAATTTTAAAACATTAAAAAAAATTTTAAAAAACAATCTAAGACTAAATATAAATTGGTGTTTTAATGAACTTTCATATCTGTAAATCGATTTATTGCAACTTCTTAAAAGGTATTTAGCAGGTCTAGAATTAACCTTCTAAGATACTGTATGTCTTCTTTTAAAATGTTTGGTGCTTGGTAAATAATGTTCCTATTATTAGACTATAATAAACAATTGCTACATATATTAATCAGTTAAAAAAAATAGGTTCCTACTGAAATTAGACAAGGAAGTCAAATTGTACATTTACCCTTGCTTTGATTATTGTTTCTCATAACTATATAAATGGATTACTTTGTAGATATAAAATCTATGTATTTTAATATAATTTGAACCTGTGTGGATATTATGAAGATGCTACATTGGTATCTATCCTCCCCAGAAGGTGAAAAAGTGAATAGAACAAATAGCTAATGGTATCTTTCCCTTATCTACCAACTCCCTAAATTAGGGACTCTAAAGTGAGTGTAGAGTTTATCTGTAGACATTTAAGAGGTAATAAGACCTTAGCAAAATTATGTTGTCACAGAGTCACTTATCTCTCTACACACAAATACCACACAACTATTTTATCAACCCTGTAGGATTTTCCCATATAAATTAACTTCCTGCTCAACAGTGAAAGTGCATTTTCTCCTAAGTGTTTTTTTTCTAATGGCACACCTCCCTGTTGCACATCTATTGCCTCAGTTTATGACCTGGAGTGCAAAGTGAAAAGCAACAACAAAAGCTGTGTAGTACATGAGCTGTTGGACCATTCATGCAGGAGTAAGAGAGAGAGTAAACATAAACTGAGCAAGAGAGGGTAGGGCGTTTTCTGTTGTTCAACCACAATAGTTTCAATATAGAAGATGTTAAATGTTGTTTATTCATGTATACCAAAAAATGCATTTAATATTTAGAGGGTCATACACAGAAGCACTTAAGGCATGTTAAAAAAATCCATATAATTAACTGTTTATAAAACACAATTTACAAGATATGGATTCAGCTATATTTAACCTTTTATAACTGCCTAAACATATCAGAAAATGCATATGCCACATCTTCCTTTGGATAATCCAGAGACAAATTTTTAGTATATAAGTAATGATTAGTTGTTTTATCATCAATCCACAGAAAATCATCTGTTAAGTACCACATAGGATGATCATCTTATCACAGAACAAAGTGGCATTTGTTCATCTGTACAAAATGTGTTTACCAAAACAGCTGCAGTAGCAAGTAAAGCAAGTAAACCCGGTTAAATTTACTTTGCCTATGCATAAATTCATCTTAAAACATGAACAGACTTAAGATTACATAATTCTTTCTTTCATTCTTTCTTTCAGTTTTATTTATATAGTACAAAATCACAAAAACAGTCACCTCAAGGCGCTTTATATTGTAAGGTAAAGACCCTACAATAATAGAGAGAAAACCATCATTCTGAGCCATTGAAGTTAGCAAATTTGGAATCCAGTCATTAAAACAAGATTTGCAGTGTGCATTAGACCTAGTTTCAATATAATTTATCATAATCATCTTTGAGGTAACTATTAATAAAGTAGAATCCGCTTCTGTGCATGATTGGATCAGTCATTAAGATTAGGTAGAGCGGGTCATCCACTAATTGTAAGCCTGGTGGTTGAATCCCCAGCTTCTCTGGATGTCGAACTCCCCCTGCCAAGATACTGAATCCCAAAACCCATCTAATAGGAAATACACTGTACATGATATGAAAAAGTGCTGTTAGTCAGAGCACAGACCTTTAAAGAGCCTTAAGCCTTAAAGAGAATTGTTCACACCTGGCACCGTTTACCTCTTGGCTGAGCTGAAGTAATTCTGTAAGGCTACAGTCACACTAGGAAAAACAGTGGTTGGAGACCGCAGCACAACCAGAGTTATTGAGACCATGCAACCAATTGGTCACTGCAACTACTTGCAATTAGTCCCAGACAGCAAAAATAAATCAGTGCAACTAGTCACCAACCTGGTCCCATGGAGTTTGCCAACCTATTTTTCCTCTTGTGTGACTGGAACCTAAGTGAGAATGGTCCAACATCCCTCCAAAACATTTTGCCAGATTGTCTGAGGTGATTGCTGTCAAAGGATGTTTGACCTGATACTGATTCTAAGTGTGTTCTTACTTTTTCCAAAAACACTGTCAAAGTTTAATGGGTATGTTCAATAAAAACACAAAAGATCCTAATGGTTTGCATTGTTAAATTAAGGATATCGCATCTTTCTGTTCTTTTAACTTTACTTCAAGACCAGATCATATTTTATGACCTTTTGATGTGGAAAAACACTTTTTCTCTATAATACTTTTATTCGATCTGTATTTCCTATTCTGTCTCTGTAACTTTCCTTTCTACTTTTCTGCTCATGTTACTTTTTTATCTCTTTCCAGTAAATCCAATTACACCTCCCAATCTTCTCTAACTTTTTTATCGAGTGATAAAAGTTCAACCACAACGATCCTCTGGTCCGTCAGTGAGCCCTTATACAGGAATCACATTGGTAACAATGCTGAGAAAGATGACACACAGGGGAGGTGATTATTGGAATGGGTTTGGAGTGAATAAGAAATGTACATGCGCAAGTATTTCTGGATGGCTGTCTGTGAATTTAATAATTTCTTTGTGAAGTTTAATAACCTGCACTAAAATGTCACATTTGGGGTTTCCAGTTGACAAAGTTTAAACTGAAGATTAAACAAAAAGCAGGCAGGCAAAAAGAAGGTCAGTGGTTATGAACAAGGAACTTAAGGCTGGTTTCATTTCACACAATGGCTGCTATTATAAGTACCCTTACTGAGGTTAATTAAGCTTGAGCTGTTTGAGTGGTGGAGTAAATGGCCAGAAGGCTGCTCACGTCTCAGGTGTCTTAGTGAAGTGCGCGTATGGGAGAAAATACTCTGCTCTATAAACACCTACTGTAGAAACATGGATGTACTAAAACTGAGATATCATTGCAAGCGTACAGCAGCTATAATCTATATGAATGTGAAACTGCTCCTCGGTGCTACACCAAATCAGTTTGCCCACCCATCCAAACGTGGCCAAAGAAAAATTACACAGCCAATAAGAGCTTATGATAGAAACCATGAGAGAAGGAATCATCAATCAGAAACTGATGACAGCTGGGTAATTTAAACTGCAACACGCCTTAGGCTTTTGCTCGTGTGCGTGTGTGTGTGTGTGCGTATGTGTGTGTATCTGTGGTTGGGTGTATGTGCATGTGTATGACTGTACAGTATGTGAGAGCATATTCCTCATATATGGCTTGTCTTTTGTGTGTGTGTATGAGCATACAGGTCTACTAGCACTCAGCTCCACAGCTACTGGCACGTAATGAGAGTTTTATGTGTTTTCATTACTTTGTGCCAGACAACAGAATCACACTGAGGGCTGTTGGCAGTAACAGAGGTTGGAGGAATGCAGTCAAATCAGATTAAGGAGGTGAGATATATGGTACCACAGGTGAGTAGGTTGGCTGGCTGAACTAACAAATCCTTGCTCTGGGGAGGAATACACACAAGCATTCCTGTATCTCAAGGTGCAAAACCACACATATAACTGTGTGCACAAAAACACATTCATAGTATATAAAGCACACACAACGCAAAAAAGGACAAACTGAGCAAATGAACTGTGTGCTAATGTGCTTTTGGGCAAAATTGTAACTACCACTAAATTATGGGAATGATTGAACTAGAAAAGATTTTGCAACAGACTTTACTTTTTAAGGGAAAAAACTGAAATCATGCCTGCTGTTACCACAACAACAGTGTTTGAAGTAATTTTAATGAGTTACCCATCTTTCTAATTTGTCATGTTACCTTATGAAGCCCCTATATGCCATATGTTCAAGTGAAAATGACAAAAAAAAAAGTGGAGAATATTTTTTGTTTGTTTTTTATGTATTCTTGTTTTTATTTAATGCAATGTTTTTTAAAAGAGTGTTATCATGAGAACACCAGCAGAGCATTTTTGCCTGTGGTCTTACAGCCTCTTTTTCAGACACTGAAAAACTCCCGCTGAACTTTATCAAACAGTCCTTGCACACTGAAAAATAACAGTGTAGAACACAGTCCATTACAATGTGAAGCCTGTGTGTTTTGACCCCACATCAGTAAGAGATTAGTCAGCCTACAATTCCCTAGTAACCCACCTGTTGCTAGAGAAGAAATGTGTATTCCCCAACCAGTTGGCAACAACCTCCTTGTGATTATTTAGGTCATCAGCAGTCGCCCATAGTTTGCATAGGAGTATCAGAGTTGTCTACAAACACTGGCCAGCTACACTCCAAGCTGCAGTGAAACTGTGAAAAGTGCAACACAAACCAGAGACTGGGACCATTTTCCTTCAAAATAAAAGTTTCACATCTTGAAACATGTGGGCTAGAGCCTTGAGGCACAACTTTTACTTTGAAGGTGAACCTTCAAGTTTTATAACCTCTCAGCTTGTAGTTAGTGAGTCTTTGCAGAAAAACATGAAAAACTACAGGAAATCTGTTATCAACTGAAGCAATTACTAGGAGGTTTTTGATTCAGCATCTTCTTTGCACCCAGCGAGAGCCAGCAACCTCCAGGAACCACTGCCAACTAGTCAGGGAATTCACAGCAGCCAGTGGTTGTATCACGTCCAATACAGGGGACAAATCTTGAGTAATGTGTGCATGACGTCATGTGAGAAACCTCAATACAACCTATTTTTTATACATGTTGGGGTTTTTTGTTCATGGTAGACAGCTTAATTTTGCACTTGTGGTTGCAGCAATGAACTGCGTTCACTAGTAGTACTTTTTGGATGTGCACATGGATGCGCTGTGAGTGTCAATACAGTGTTTGTGTCTGCTTTTAATGCACTCCTGCCTGATCATAGTTGTACCCTTTGTACTTCGCATGTACAGACAGCTTCTCTGAACAATTTAATAATATTATATACTACAGATGAAAAAGTCATCGACATTTTGGCAAATTTACATGAAAAAATGTATTGCATTCATTTTCAATTAAAGGAAATAGGCTTGTATAAGCAAAAGCACTACCTTTGGATTGGTATCAGAAAAGATACCAAAAAGTAAAATCCGTGCATCCCCAAAGAAAAGAGCTGACTTGCAGGAGTCAGCAAGGGAAGCCAAGATGCAGTGTGGCTTTAGATAGAAAGAGTGACAGAATTGGAGAGAAAATGACAGGGTAATAGAAGGTAAGTGCCTTGAGACAGTACAATATTTAATCTCGCTGGCACTAGGCTCAAATATACCCCTGATGAGTTTGGCCTGAATCCCACCACTTTCTTCTTATTTTTGCCACAGGTTTAGTGCAAAGGAGAGGGGGGTCTCTCTATTTTTCTCAGCAAGAAAAAGGAAAGGCTAGCTTGGGGAGAAATTGAGTAGTGGGAGGCAAACAAATTATTACTAATAAATTATAAATGTGGGACTGCATGAGACTGCAAATTAATCTACTGGAGGAACACTCGAATGAAGAAATGAAGTGATGAGCAGCTCTGGCAAAAGAACAAGCTGCGACGTTATTGTGTGGATTAAAAACAATTAAAGTTACTTGTGAAGTATAACTGATACAGCTATATTAAAACTTTAGCGAGTGTTTTGGGAGCTTTATCTTTTAAAAGACACACACATAGTCAACATTCACAGAAGTTGCACTGATAAATCTATATTTTCAAGCAACAACTGCTACTTCAGTATCAGTGGTGTTTCCTTCTGTCATAAGCAGTAACAGCTTATTTTAAAGCCTCAAACTGTTTGTTGCCATTAAAGCATCTAATCTTAAGGGAGGGGAAAAGCAAAACTGACAACAAAGCATTGTCTCATTGAGTCAGGATAGATATTATTTTATTTCAGCATTTCCCGCACATAGATTTTATATTGGTTACCTGTCCAGGTACAGAAACCCAAGACTATATGGTGACTAATTTATGATTTTTTTTTTTTCATATTTTATATCCATTTGATAGAATGAACCCATGTGCAATCAGTTTAACAGCAGACAATGTCTTCGCTCTTATTTGAACATTCAGTCACAGCTACTAGCAGCTGCCAGGTTGCTATTCTGGCCATCTTTGATATCATTTAGCTGTATGAGACTCAGAAGGTTTCCAATTCCCCTGCCTTGCAGCTGGTAACGGTAGTCCTTTTCCTGGTCTGGAGATCCACTACAAGCTGGAGGGACACTAACCAAAATATGTTATGCACATGCACCCCCACTGCTGCCACTGCCACAACTAGAATCAGTTCTGTGGGAAATACTGTATTAGGATTAAAAATCTAGGCCAAGTGAGTTAAGTTCAACCAGCATCATCAGTTATCTAGGATTTTTGTTAGACAGTAATCTCAGTGGTAGAGCATGGATTTAAAGATTAAATAAATAAATAAACAGCTGGACTAGATTGGTTTTTCCTGGAAAACATAATTTCATCAAAACAGGAAGCCTAAAGCTACTGGCCAAACATTTGAAGACAAACTACAGATGTCTCAGAACAAATTAGTCAGGGTTGGGTTTGCCTTGGCAATTTCAGTATCTTCAGTATCTTAAGGTTGAGCTATAAATCAGCACAATAATAAGACCACCTATGTAAGATTTACAAGTTCAAAACTCTGGCTCATGGAAGATTTTACTGTGATTTCATGTCATGCTTCTTACATTGTGATTTCACATAACCAAACCATATATGAATAACAAGCAGTTCTTTTTTTTTACAATGAAAATCAAATAGAAGTGTTAAATTTCTCTCTGCATCGTTTCAGTCTCCATCGCCCTCTGTTTCTCTTCTTCTTGTCTCCTCTTCTCAGCAATCAGGTCAGTTACGGAGTCTCGCTAGCGCGCATGTGCTCCCGCAAATCCTGCTCTCACACGACTTGCAACCTGACTATGCAAGAAAAGCAGCATGGGACTTGGAGAGATGAAGAAGGTAAAAAGGGAATTGAGAAAAGGGAAAATATGCAGCACAGATCGCCGTCTTTGAGGACAACGAGGCACAGGCACGTAACACTTGGAAAAGAAAGACAGAGGGAAAGAAGAATGAGGAAAAATAAGTAAACAGAGAAAAGCTTGTTGGCGGCACCACATCCTCCTGAGAATGTGTCATCTATTTTTGCTGCCTGACAAGTATGTTCTTTCACAGCGATGCGCATCAAGGCAGGGCAAGACACAGCAAATACACAGTGAATCAGCGCCATCTCTCTCTGTCTAAATCTCTCTCCTTCACCATCTCCCTCTTTTCTCTCACACACATTCATCTCCCCATGGATGCCATGTCACTGACTTCAAGAGAGGAGCATTTGCATTTCTCTTCCCCTGTGTCTCCAAACTCACATGCTGATTCACGTGACAGTGAGCGTGAACGTCTGTGCGAGCGTATCTGTGTGTGAGTCTGCCTCTATGTGTTTGTCAGTGTGTGAATATGCATTAGAGACTCGGCATGTGTACCTGCTTACAAGCGTGTCACGTTTGTGCATTTACATGTTCGCGTTTGGGCTTTTATCACTCCTTGTACAACAACAGGGTGCATGCGCTTGTATTTTGACACGTGTTGTAGATTGTCAAGACGAGATCCTCTTTAGCCAAACATCTGCACGCTGTTAGACATGCAGCTTACAGCAGAGACGAACAGAGTTTATCTTGTTAAAAGGGTGCATTCCAGCAGAGAGCCTCAAGGCAAAAGAAAACACATAAAAATATGAAGATAGGCAAAGTTGTGCATCCTTCCACCATGCACAGTTCTAATGTAAGGATCCCAAATGACTGTTGGCAAGACGTTTGGGAGGTTTGCAGCTGTTGGTGTGAATCTCTGGGAATAGCTTCATAAAAATTGAAGGGGTAAGCTGAATAAGAAACTTGGGCTATAAACTGTTGAGTTCTTTACCTTAAAGGTCAAAAAGGAAACCCATAAAGATTTGTAGTCCAGGTAAAATATTACAACAGCATAACTTTGGGTGTCAGATTAAAGGAAAAGACATTATGAGGTGTGTTATTGGGGTCTTTGACCACAGTCAGTCAGCAGAACAGCTTAAGTGCTGCTTGCGATAGATTCTCCAACTGAAACTCTACTGGTTGAACACTATGTCTCCAAAAGATACTAAATAAGGAGACAACAACACTTCACTCTTTCTTTTTTTATTCATCACCTGTCTGAAATATTTACATTACCCTGTAAACTGGAAACAGCATGCTGCTTTATTTGGAACACACAGAGAATTTTGAAGTACAGTGTATAGCCTAAAGATGGTCCCAGGCTACCATTTTCCTATTCAGAACTCTTAAGCAGTAAGGTATGTTGAATTATACAAGAAATAACTGTTGCCACTGATTTTCCACTATGTAATGCAATCTGGAAAGCATCTGATTGGCAACAGCTTCATTTTTCAGCATGACAATAATCCCACACACACTGCCAATGCAGTAACAGCATACCTGGATAGAAAAACACACAGTGGAACACTATCAGTCATGGATTGGCCTCCCCAGAGCCTGGGCCTCAACATTATTGAAGCAGTGTGGGATCATCTTGACTGACCATAAAACAAAAGGCAGCCAAAATCCAAAGAAGAGCTTTGAATGTCCTTCAAAAAGCCTGGAGAACTATTCCTGAAGACTACTTAAAGAAATTACAAGAAAGCTGTCTAAGAGAGTTCAGGCTGTGTTGAAGAATAAAGGTGGTCATACCAAATATTGACTTTCAAGCTTGTTAGAATTGTACAAACTGTGTTTTTGCCTTATATACTGTATTTCCATCTATTTCCCAGTTTCCTCACAAAATATAAAGAAATGAGGGGTGACTCAAGACTTTTGTACAGTACAGTACATTTAACAGCCATTAAACTTGGCGTTGTATGTAATCAGGAAAAAACTCTACTGAAAAAAATGACAAAAAATATCATGACAATGGCAATGACATGACAGAAGAACTATGGAAAATATTTTGATACTTTAATACTAAAATATAGGATACACCTTTTATACCACTAAGGTTTCACCAGAGGGGACCAGAGTAGTGCTGAGTCAGCCAAATGCAGAGCTGACATAAATGGAGACGTGCTGTGATTAACGTCATGGTTTTGAGTCACAGAAGAGGCTGAGTAGTTCACCCAACAAGGAAGATGCATATGAAAGACAGGAAATTAAGAGATTTCTCTGGAGTATATTATCTTACACACCACTTATTGTCCTCTGTCCTGACTTTTGGAGTAGAAGTGAATACTCATTATCGTGGGAAGAGGGGAAGGAGAAGAGAGTAAGCAGGAGCAGAGTTGGGAAAAGGAGGACCTCTCAGACATTCATTAGACTTCACATAAGAGCAAACACTCATGACTAAAATCATACGCTAATGAAATGTATCATTAAAAATTAATTTTAAGTCAACTCCCTGAAATGCAGGTATTCATGTACACTGTGGCTGTCAATTCAGATGCGAGCTGCTAAGACAAAATTAGACCCTGTGCTGAGTGTGTGAGACACATGTAACTCGTGTTAACAGAGAAAAAACAGGACACGTGCAGTCAGATGTGTACATTAGACTTAATGTTGAACATCATACTCACATAAGAAGCACTATATAATGTCAACATTTGTATTTCATCTCCTGTATTTGAATCTTAGGCAAAAACAGGGACTGACGTGCCTATCCAGAGAAGATGAAATGGAAAGAAATGACAAGCATCTACCAGTAAGATGTCAAAGAACATGCAGTCAGACAGATGAAAAGTATATAAATTTATATTTACCGGGAATATAAAAACAAGCAATTACTTCCTGAGTTGATGTCAACTTTTTCTCTTTCAGCAAACATGTGCATGTCAATTTATCAGAGTGACAGAAGCAGATAAAAGCTTTATTTCTCAGAGTTTGTGAGAAATAGACCCAAAGTACATGTACACATAGATTCTAGAAAAGCCAGTGGGAAGTGAGTTCAGAATGAAGGACAGGCTGGTCACATAAAGTAAGTGGAAAGTAACAAGAAGATTAAATATCCACAGTACCAATCAAGTCACCTTGGTAAAGAAAAAAGAACCCTCCACAATTCTCATTTAAGATAATTTATTTTGAAATCGGAAAATACATTGTAAGTATCCCTGTAGTAGCCACCAGTGTAAGCCGTTCTGCTTCATTTTAATTCAGATACATGTTGTCATGAACCCCAAGCTGTGTGAACTCCCTGAAAGTCATCAGAAGTCATGTGAAGGTTAGAAACCGACTATCTATCTATGATGTCTTTGTCGCTGTTTGTCTTCCTTTCTTCCTATCACACTTGCACCATCTTAACGACTTTGTGCCTTTAAGCATTCATCAAATCTACAGCCAATAAATCAACCATATCAGCAGCATGTCAACGCTCCTGGTGACTGATAATTTGCAATTCCTAACACAATGCATGCAAATACACACACATCCAAGCCCACATACACACGTATGTCCTCCTTAACCTAGACAAAACAGAAAATCAGCCTGTATACATGTGGGTGGATGACAGCAGTTAAACTAGATTTCCAACTGGGCAAGGCAGGAGACTACTTGGACATGGACCTCCAGGGAACCTACAAGCTTTATGCTACTTAAGTGGAGTGCCATGATAGTTTTAATTGAAAATTTGTTTGCAATTTATGCACCACGGATGGCCAATAACAACAGACATTATTTAGACCTCAACATTGTCCCTGCTTTTTTACCTAACCCTGGAGGGCAATAGATGAGGGGAAGGGTAGTTAAGTTTATGCACATACTATTTTGCACATTCCTAAATTGAAGTGTATTATCAGTGCAGCACACAGTAAACTTGGCGCAAAGTAGTATCCCAGCACTAAAAAACTGTCCACGCTGCACACAGAGTGGAAAGACACGGCGGTCTCAGCAGCTTATCTTGGCTCTGCACCCTCAAATTAATTCAGTCAGTTATCATGCTACATGTGACAGTAAATTAAAGTAACTTTAAATGGAAGAGTGCAACTCTCTGGGGGTATGCTTGAACAGTGGGACTGAAGATAACAAAGATACCTTTGCATGCTATGAAGTTTCCTAATGAGGAGAATAAGAAAAACACAACAACTGCAACTCATGTCAGCAAGATGTCCAAAAATACTTCCCACATGAAGTGTGTAGCAAATGCCCAAACACATAGCACTTAAATATAACACTACATTATGATGTTAACACATATACTGTACATGCAGGGAAAAGCACAAAAACCCCAAGCTGCTTGGAGCATTTGATTAAACTGTCATCTGCAGCGGCAGTTGTCCGGGCCTGTTCTGCACTGCAGTCTAATGGCCATTAGACTCAGCAGTAACTGAGGGTTGTAGAGTGAGCAATACTGATGTACCCTTAATGGAGATTTCATTGTCACTACTGGGAACATCGTTAGGGTCTGCTAGCTTCACATGGCAGTGACATCTAACCAATTACTGTGTTTATGAGTCCAATTAATTAAGAAGACAATCTGACTTTGGGTGAGAGGCATTGTTAGGCTGCACAAGGGAACATGCTACCAGAGAGAGTTATGGTGCAGGAACAGGTGCATTTATTTCCCATTAGAGTGATTTGGAAAAATTCCACTGTGCTTCCTGGTCTACATCCTTGTGTGTGTATGCTTAATAGGGGTCAACAGCATTTTTGTGACACAAGCTGACAGAGTTAGCTGAAAACTGAACTGACACTGAAAAAAACCTGTTAAAATTCATAGTCTGCACAACAAGCTGTGCCATGTGGGGGGGAATTCATAAAATGCTTTGTTACTCTTATCTACTGCATGCCCCATTGCCCTTTCAGTAAACTAGACTGCTTTCTTTGCTAATTCAAAATCAAGGTAAAAAAAAAAGCATGCCCTTCTCAACATATATTCATAAAACGGCATGTCTAAGAATGTGGAAACAGACTGAACTGTCACTTAGTTTGACTTTAAATTAAATACTAAACATAAAGTGGTCTTAAATCACCATAAATCTGTAAAATTTTATACAATAGTTTGTCTGCAAAATGGATAGACCTACTTTACCTACTGTATTTGTTCAAGGTTGATTTTGTAGTGAAGGCCATTTAGATGCATTATTGGACCTTGTGATAAACACAGAGGTAGCCATAGTTACAAATCCTCTCTGTCCAATTGTTAATGACTTCAGTCAGTCCCACCTAGACCATGCAGATCTGTAACTCATCTCCCCCATCTCCCTACCCTGCTCCTGTTTTAGTAACACTTTGCTCACCAGTGTTGGGTCTAACACATTCCAAAGTAACGCATTACTGTAATCACATTACATTTTTCAGTATTGCAGTAATGTTACTGTACAAAACTCAGCTGATTTCAGTTCCTGTGCAGGAGGAGAAAAGGGTGGAGTGGTCTACAGCTTTTCTGGAGTGGAGACATGGACATTACTCTTATTTTTATTGCACAAAAGGACAAGAGTGCAATGGTAAAGGCAAACAGCATCCAAGACAGAAACAACCACATTATACTGCTAACACAACTTCGGCTCTTTGCCAGCATCTGCAAAGACAGCATGGTAACGCTAGCCAAGAATCCAGAGTGATGTTAAACCTGAGTGTATGCCGACCCGAGCCCAGCAACCAGAGCCTGACCTTCAACAGGTAACAAAAGCAGTGATGAGCAGTCAGGCTTGCAGAATTATAGCCTCCATTTCTACCTGTACATGTTTCTACAGTAGAAACACTGTGGCAATCCATTTAAAGTCGCTTTGAGCTGGTTTTCAACTTTACTTTGTGCTGCTGGTTTTGTGTTCATACATAAAAACTAAAAGAAAGATTGTATGTGTGTCCTCATTAGGATAGGGATTTGTGTTGAAATGTGGAACTGTAACCTAAGGTTTATATTGTGACAATGCGTTTCAGGTCATTTTACCAAGTAGCATGATGCAAAAAGTAATGTAACAGTGAGTTATTTAGTAACCTACTGCATTACTTTTAAGAAAAGTAACGAGTGTAATAAAGAACTTTTTTTGAGTAACAATCCCAACACTGTTGCTCACAGTGTTTATTTGGCATCTATGTCTTGCTTGCACAGATTGTTCTGGAGTAACAGCTAATACCAAATGTACTGTCATTCTGAAAATGTTCAAATCTGACTTTCCAGTTTTGCCAGTGAACACTTTTGAATCTCAGTTTGTCTAATCCAAAATAAACCATGTTAAGTAACAACTCTGGCCCTCAGGATCTGTAATGTCTCTTGGGATGTAATGTTTCTTGGGATGCTGATGGATGTTTCTTCAGGGTAGAAGGAGAAGATATCTTGTGTCTTTTATTCTGGTCTTTTTATTTAAAGCTGCTTTGTAAAGTATGTGGAAAAATTGTTCATTTACACACAGACCGGTATCCACTCTCAATTGCCTGTTTTGTCATACTGGTAAGAATAGCATCTTGAAAGTTTGCAGAACCATTACACAAGTTAGAAACACAAGAGCATCTGTCAAAAGAAAGTGAATGTCTCCTATAGGACTGGATGAGGCATTGGTTAAAATTCACTTAAACACTGAATCATGTCTGAGTCCAGGAGAACTGATCTATACACCATTAAAGAAAGATCTGAACAGAAACCAGAGCTGAGTGATTCAACTATAGTGCTGTTCAAACAGCGGAAGTACCTATTGATTGATAGTTGGCCAAAGGTATAAGGACATCTCAGACTAAGGCATTTTGCCGACTCAGCGGGAGAGAAAGGTGACTTTTTCTTGGCTGTGTTGTTGAGACGCTCCCATTCGCCAAGCAATTTGGCAGCAAGCGGTCACTAGCAAATGTAACTAATCACCTTATGTTTGGCTCTTTTTTATGCCATAAACATTTTATCCAGCAGCATTTTTCTGGACCTGACTCAACTGCACCACAGTCCTGAACAAAATTAAATGGCTTAAAATCATTTTCAGTACAAGCTAGCAGTTGAAGGAAAGGGAAGAGGTTGGTTGATTATTTAGTGCTTGACAGGTTACTTGCCTCTTAGGCTATTATTGGTTGGTTAAGCTGTTATTTATGAGGTTTATTATTTAGCTGGTATGTTACTGGATGTTAATGTTAATGTTACTTACTACCTTAATCAAATGACAAAAAGAGGAGCTTGTTTAAAAAAAAAATCTACAAAAGCTACAGCTGTAATGATTATTTTAGTTTTCACTTATTCTACCAGTTATTTTCTTATTAATGGTTTGGCTCTAAAATGTCAGAAAACAATGAAAAATGTTTTCACCCTCAGGTGTGTGGAAAATGATGATTATATATATATATATATATTCACTGATTACACAAGAACATCAAATCCTCACTTATTCATCTGAGTGCCAACAACTGCTTCTAATGTTCAGTTTTCACTGATAACACCTGCACTATCAGGAAAAAGGAAAATTATGTAATTTTCATTGATGACTGACAATGTTGAAGATAAGATTCAAGCACATCATGCACACACAAAGACAACAGAAAAATCATTTTTGCTCAATATTCTTCTCAGGTGTCTTCTCTGTGTGCTCCAGTTGACCAGAGAATTGATTGCAGTTTGGCAGGAGATACAAAAAGAGGTGTGTCTCCATTATGATGAAGGCAGCGCTGATTCAGCAAAGATTTAGAAGGGTAAGGTGACTCAGTTCTAATACTCCAATGAGTGTTTTATTAGTTTAGTTTCAGAGACCATTAAAAATAATGGATGCACCAAAATGGATCTTGGAGAGGTTTTGCTCAGTAGTACAGCCAAATACAGCTAATGTCATATATCCATGCAGCCACAGCAAATTATTGTAGACCACTTATCTTTGTCTATTTCCAGTAGACCTTAAAACTGAGAGTGGCTGCTTGCATTTGTAATCATTGCACCAACTTTCCGCAGCCCAGAGGGACAAGCTTTGGAGGCTACTGTGACCCATATTACTACTCTGAAATTAGTAACCCCACTCTGTGGATGCAGTAGAACTCCTGCAGGAATGTTTTTACCAGGTCTATAATTTTATACAAGCAAAGCTCTGAAAATCTTCAAACTTAGCTATAAAGTTTAAACTGCTTAATTCAGTTGTTTCTCAAATAACACACATAAGACTTCTGTTAAACGTGCACACACTGGATTGTGCTGATTGATTTACTGAGCCACCATAAACTCAATAAAGGATTTAAGAATATGTGTAACAAATTAAGTATTTTGCTTTCGAATTGTTGATGCATTTGTCTGCGATTGTGTTACTTGCTCCATTTCACCCTCCTGTATACTAATGTTGAAAAAGATACTGTGCAAGAGAAAGTTTAAGAAAGCTTACACAATGTCTAACTGTTCCCTCCTCTTCCTTTAATGCTGCCAAAAGAGGCATTAAAGTACTGTCATTGATATATACACAGACATGGCAAGATGCAGTTAAAGGGTTGATGTGTTTTCTGATCTAGGACTGTAATTCTGGCTGTATTTTTATTTTTGTGTTTGGTTGTGACTTGTAGTTTCCTTTATCTAAAAAGTTTCTGGAACTCCCATCACCTGGATAACTACATTAAAAACATTCATACAAATAGATGCTGTAGCAAGCTGTCTCTGCCAATATCACCATATTTATTCCCACTTGAAAATGATTAAGAATAAATTTGTGAAAACTTGAATGTAGCAAATTTCAATTACAGATGCATTGATCGACAGCCAGCCTCCCGTTTGTTCGATTAAAAGCCGGTCACAGCTGGTCAAATAGTCACATGCACACTCACATGCTAATTGGAAACTCTGGTTATTGGAAACTCCTCACTGTGACTAAAGTTCACCAAAGTAAACTGCAGAGGGACCACCACGAAAACGTTTGTTACCACAAACCTAATCAGACACTTAAATCACCCTCACCCAGCTGAACATGGACATTTTAAAGGAGCTGGAAAAAGCTAAAGCTATCAGCCACAAGCCAGCAGCCTCGGTATGAGCAGTCTAAAAAGGGAGTTTTTCCTTCCCAATGTCGCCAAGTGCTTGCTCATAGGGGGTCATCTGATTGTTGGGATTTTTCTGTATTATTGTAGGGTCTTTACTTTACAATATAAAGCGCCTTGAGGCGACTGTTGTTGTGATTTGGTGCTAAATAAATAAAATTGAATTGAATTGAATTAAAGATCAAAGCAATTTGGAGGAAAACTATGGAAACATGTGAAAAAGAGAAAATGGGCAGATGTCCTGTTGAAGTTGTCTGGTGAAGTTAGAAACATACTAGAAAATGATGCAAATATATTTGTTTTGTTATATAAATCTGTTGCACCTGCTTTTGTTTGGTAAGGTGAAATATGTCAGGTAAAGTTGGCTGTACAGCAGCTCATTTTCATTTCATTACATGTACCTCTTTCCAGTAGCAGAGTACTTTATTTTTTAGTGAGAGAAGATCCTGTAACTTACTGCAGTTTGGTGGAAATTGTAGTATTTGAAGTTCAATAATTTATTTTATTACAACAATAAAATTTTGCATTGAAGAAAAGTTTATTTTTGTTTGTATATGCTCTCAATTATAGTTCTTAGAAAGAAATTCAGAATGAGCAAAAATCAGTGTCAGCAGGTCAGACTTACAAAGAAATTGGAAATTGGAATTGAGAGAACTGCAATCGTTGCATCCCTAATTCAGTTACATTTCTAACAGAATAATAAAAGAAAAAAGAAAAGAAAAAAACAAATGACAAGGAAAAGTTCAAAATCTGAAACAGGAGCCAGGAAATCAATCTAGAATTGTGTGAAATGCTTTGGAAATCTGTCCACAACAATTAAAAAATGTATTCAAATTCAAACTTCTTTAATATGTGGGATAAAAGCATACAGTAACCACATGCCTGATAAATAAATAAACCTGCATAAATAAACCATGCAATCATTGGTCTTGATGATCAATAAGATCACAAAACCATGCTATTAGTTTCTCATTTTGTCCCAAAGACACATGCATAACACATCAATAATAATGGGGTCAATATGCTGTACAATTGTTGGTGTTGATTAGACTGATTATTCACAGTTCATGTACACATAACTAAACAAAAATACAAACACTTTTTTTTCAACACAAAAACTTCTAAAAGAATTCTAAAAGAATTCACAAAATTCAATTTTTTTAATTCTAATAATATATATGTTTCTAATAAGCTGAGGGTTTATACTGATTATTGAAGTTTTGACCATCAAAAGGAAAAATGTGTGTTGTCACAACCACAAAGTAAAAATGTTAACATCTGTCAGCCCTCCCAACTTGAACTGTTTCACTTGCTTGGCTGGGTGAACTTGAGCCCCGGGTGTGAAGTTTATCGATCCGTCTTGAAGAAAGAGACGGAAAGCAGTCAGTGACACTGCTTTCCACAGATTGCAGAGCTTAAGTCTGTTTGACTGCCAGGTCCTTCTTTAACAATCCATCTGATGACTGTACAATTAAAGGCAGTCTGCATTGAATTTGAACAATAAAAAGCCAGTGGCCAAAGAGTTTAAATGTAAGGTTAGACTGAGGAAAAAGGAAAACAAGAACTGCCACCTTGCAGTTGCATGCCTCCACCAACCAAGTTGTGGCTTACACTGATCTTCCTTTTGATTGCTGAGTTCTGGCTTTGAATGGAGGGTGAAAAAGGGATTTTGTAGACCATAATGACCTCTGACCTTTCGGATTTAAAATGTCATCGCTTCATCATCACTTCATTGTTTCATCCTGTTAGACATGACATTTGTGTAAAATTTTGTCATTATTAGCATGTGATTTCTTGATGCTACAGGGATCTCTTGGTCAAAAATGTACTTTGTGAGGTCACAGTGGCCTAATTACTGGATTAATCTCTGAGGCCAAGTAGAGACGAGTCGCAAATTTGAAGAAATTCCCTCAAGGCACTCTTGAGATATTGCTTTCTCAGGAACGGGACAGACACATGGATGGATGGACAAGTGCCTCAAAACTATGCTGCCACCGACCAAGGCTATCACTGCCAGAGAGACATAGAAAACTCCTTGTTAAGTAGCTAAAGACGATGGGGTGCTTCGAAGTGAGCATACAGCAAAGAGACAATACAGAATATATACAATATAGACATTATATTTATGGATCATTAATTTAATTTGAATTAACCATTCTCCACTCATTCACAAGAGGCTTCACTCGTTACAATACAACCTTAGGAAATATATAAAAATATGGAGACACAGTGCTACTTCCTCCTATGTGAAATCACCAAAATGCCTACCATCTTCCTAGAGAATGCATCTGCCACTTGAAAATGAGTTTTCATGAGTAAGTTGTTGTATTTGTTTTATTTTAATTTATCAGTCCACTGAGCATGCAAGCCAGTTTTGAGGAATGCTCTGACACATGCCCATTTATTTTCTTCTATAACTTACTTCTCTACACTGTGTTAGTCTTAACCCCAGTATAGTAGCTTAAATGTTCCCACTCTTCATCATATGTTCCTCTGGCATTATTACCCCATATTTATCTCACCACTCCTCTTTAAAGTACTTACATATATCTCTTAGGTTTTCTTCTCTCCTCCTAACTGCTCCTTTGTCTTTGTGTCATTTAGCTTCTACCATCATTTTACCTACATATTTCATAGCTCCTATATTCCAAAATATTTCTGCTCTTTTATTGATTTATTTATTTGTGGGATTTTTGAGAAAGGATCATAAAACTTCATCCCCATTTCTCCAAATCTGGCATTAAAATGTCTGCCTAACTTCTGTCCTCTGGCTGTAGCTCTTGAAATGAGATTTATTCAAATCAATTTATTTTGCTCTTCTTCCCAGTTCCCCTAATGTGCTTCCCATTTGTTTGTGTCTAAAACACTGACTTCACTGTCAGCCAAATTGCCATCACACCCTGGTAAACATTAATTCATGGCCAGCGCGCCTTGTTTAGGGAATGATTTAGCATGTAGCAATGCCGGTTAGTCCTCTAAGAATCACAAATTACTTTTTAGTTGAGGATGTCAGTTGTGTCAGCGTGTACACTCTTGGGATACTTTTGCTGTCATATACTACATATTCAGTAAATGTGATTAGCTCTACCTCTCCGCTGTACAATCAGCAATAGGAATGAGTGAAATGTGCTGTGTGGAGCTATACAATCAGTGAGTTATCTCTATATGCTGAAGCAGCTATCAGTGAGTCCTGCCTTGATCAAAGACCAAAATTCTCACTCAAGTATAATAAGGGTACTGCATTACATTTCTTGCTCTCGCCCTATTTTAGTCTCTTGTCTTCATGCATTTTCAGACTTTATTTCCACTTCATCTATTCTCACACCCTTCTCATTTCCATTCTCTCCCTCTTCACCTTTCATTCTCATCCATTCACAGCCTTGCACCTGAACTTGGGGCAGATGGTGAGGACTCATGGAAAGCTCAACAGACAGAAACTTTGGATTTTGCTGATTACTTTCTGTTCTCTGGTTGAAGTTGTGCCAGATATTGAAATGAAATGTTGAACTGTTTATTTCATTAAGAGCCTGAAAAATTAAGGCTATGAGAGGACCCATGTGTACCAGTTAATTCTTAAATGAATCCCACTCCATTTCCTTTCACAATTTAAAGGTGTGTAAAGGTGTCTTCTTAACAAGAAGTCTGCCACTTTGAATTTACAGTGTGATTTTTGTCCACCTTTTTAACAAACCCCTTCAGAATTCAGTCTAATCTAAGATAATCTAAAGCTTTTGAGTTTTTTTGAACAGCGTGTACATGACAGCATGGCAAATTTTTGACGTTTGGACCAAATTGACAAGTTACATCTCCATGTCAGTACAGAGTTACTGTACAATCATACCACAACTTAATGGCAACAGGAAATATATGTTTCATACTCTGATGCATTCTTCCTAGTGGGATTTCTACAGCCTTCTAAAATATGAAAAATCTTCCATGGTACTTCAGCATATTCATCCAAAGACATTTTCAATACAAAGTTATCAAAAATTATGAAATTTAACGTTTCACCATTAAACAGGAATTTCTTATGCCTGATAAGAGTTGGGGACTTTACACATGCCAGTTTTTCTGTGGCAAGCCTCATCCGATCAGACTGCACAGAGTGTTGAACATATGAAATACAGCATAAATAATAAGTGGATGTTCTGTAAGGCCACAAGGGAAATTATATGCGACTCCTCTGAGCAAAAGCACCAGATAAGAGTCCAAGCCTGAACACTGCACCTGTGAACCATCCGGACATGTATAAAGACGCATGGGCCCAATCATTTCACCTTTCCATCTTTAATTCTTTCTTTATTTTTGGTTTATATTCACTCCCCCTTCTCCTTTCCTCCCGAGCTGCAGATGCCACAAAAACATTTACAGTCAACTGACAGTTCACACAGCAACTCACCCATGTGATCTAATTTACACATATACACACTGTATCCCAATCTCTTTTCACGTCCCACAAACAGTGGAAGATAACTGGGTGCAAGTGTGTGCCTTTGCTCAGCGGGGAGAATATATAGAGTAATGATGGAGCTCACAGATAGAAGAGTCTATAAATGCAAGCATGCATTTGCATCATACCACACAGTATCAACAATAACAGTATGTTGCTAAAAATGAGTCATTGTAATCATGAGCAGTCGTCATAATCTCAGCCATGACTCATGTTTACCGTTTTACACATTTAGTACAAAAATATCATCCTGAGAAATAGTTAGTTGCCCGTTACGACATCAGAGTGCATAAGCAATGGTCTGACAAACACTGATGTGGAGACGTGAGGTGCATTTGCGTTCAAACTTGCGCATTAAACCCTTCTACATTTTTGAAACATAAAAAGCTCCCAGAGCTTTTGCTACTCCAGTCACACTGGATGAAGTAACACTGGGATGAAGGGAATTTCTTTTTAATTTCAGCTATGACCTCAACTCTCCACCTCTCTAAGCAACTTCCTAGTATTTAAATACACTATCGTTTGCTTTGCAAACCCTTACAAAATCAATGTAAATCTTTGATGTAAAAGTGCACTGTTGTCTTTCCAGCAGAATGTTCTGCCTCAGGGTACTAAGTCCTGAGGGGCCTTGCTACGTGTATTGGTATGCATTAAACCACGGTAAATGAAGGACACCACTTACCAAGCTAATTGTAAAAGCAGTGACTCTTCTCAGGAGCCTCCCCTTAGGAATGGAGCTGGAAGAAATGAATATGCAGCAAAGAAAAAGAGATGACATTCAGGCACATACAGGAACAAATACTACTAAAAACTACATCAACACAGAGCCACTTTAAAAGTGTTAATCCAAAAGTTCTGTACTTAACTCTATACTTTATGTAATCACTTTTGTTTAAAAAAAAAAAAAAAAAGAAGGAAAAAAAAATATTAAAAGG
>VUQS01076212.1:32691-42753 GCA_015108495.1 Heterochromis multidens
AAATAAATTAATAAAAAATTTTTTTTAAAAAAAAAAAAAAAAAGAAGGAAAAAAAACCTTTCATGTGGCAATAGAAATATGAAGGAAGCAAAGAAGGTTGAACTGATAAAAAATTACAGAAATGGATGAAGGGGTAAGAGAGAGCGATACTGATACTGCGATCCAACCCAGCATTTAAATGAGAGACAGCAATTGGGCTGCAAACTCTCATAGACAGTAAAAAAAAATTTATTGTTTTTCTTTTGAGACAAAATCAGCCAATATTTAATAGAGATGTAAAATATCTTTTGTTTTCCTGTTCTCTTGTTGAGTTTACTACAACTATTTGTAGACACATCAGTAAAATGGTCACCGCCAACTTTGGACTACAGAGGTTGTGTTTGATTAGAGATTGCTTTGTGTTTTGTGTTTATGACTGAATGTGTACCAGCCAGAGACTTTAACTCAGCATCGCAATATACTGCAAAACATCTTGAAGAACTTAATTTACCATCCCACTTTTTAGTCTACTAAAGCTATTGCCGAAGTAACAGAGGGCTTTAATATAACTCTATTCTACTGTATACTGGAAGTTCACTGGAACACAAGCTTGTGCCCCCAAGATGAACACGCATACAAATCTCAGGCTGCTTCAATGTTTTTCTCATTAAAGTTCAAGAGTGGGGGTTTTGGTGAGGGCAAGATTTCTGCAAAAAATACGTCTAAAGCAAACTGCTGTCCTGGATTCTCTTTTCACACATTACACTTACATTTGCAGGATTCAGATTCAGCACCCTGGTGAAATCATGTAATTATAGTCAAGAATGAGGTTTTCACTTTGAGGAAAAGCATGCTGTAGGATATCTTCCATTCCCATGACTGCTGCCGCTGAGGTTGCAGTCTTGCATGCCTCCAAGACTTCCGAGGATCAGTCAGTCCTTCTGTGGGAACTTCAGGGTCCAAACTCTCCCACAGATATCGTCCTTAATGCATGCTTACATGTAACACACACACACACTGTATACACAGATGCATTCAACCAAGGGGAACATTACTATTAGCTCAGATCTTCACCCACCCTGATTAAAAAGTGTCAGCTTGCTCGTTGCTTTCCTCTTTCTTTTTGTGCCATCAGCCATCAATTCCCCTGCCCTGACCTAATCCTGGGTTCACATTAATTAAAGAGGGGGCTGGAGCATCTGAGACAACAAGAAAGAGCCAGTACTACATACACCTAAGGCTTCAGTACTATAAGTTCACAGCTGGATCAAGGGCCAGCGGAGGGAAAGAGATGTACAGAATTGCTGAGTCAACCAAATGCTTTTATTTCATTTGTGGGTTTCAGACCTCAGGGTTTCCTGTAAACTGCATTTGGTAATCAAATCCATAGCATCTCGACGGCGCTGCCCTCTTTCTCACTTTGTGCTCTCCAAAGCTATTTTCTTTCCATTCCTCCTCTCCCTGCCCAGGCGCCGGTCTCATGGATCTGAAGCCATGGTATGTGTCACTTTGGAGTGAAGCTCTCGTAAAGCCACCGCTGTAAGGAGCACTAGGTCTCTCTCTGCCTTTATGGAAAATTTGATTGAAGAGAGTTGAAAGGACCTGTCTGCCAGCAGAGGAGATTCTGCTTGCTGTTCACCATCTGGAAAAGCTCACGCCTAGCTATTTTCTGCTACTGGTCTGTGTGACTTTGCTTCCATCTACTGGGAGTAGGGGAAACTGCAGGGTGATGGTGGTGGAGGGAACAAGCAGGGGTTTCTTGAGTCATTGAGAGTTTATTTCAAATCAGTGAAAGGATCATTGTAATGAGTTAGTAACTTGTGACACTTATTGCTGAGTTCTGTAAACAGTCAAGCCATCTGTCTCCTCTCTTCAGCATCTTTTGCGCTCTCTCTGCTCTGTAAGCCTTACACACAAACCCAACATGGCTCTCCTAATGCATTAGGGAATGTTATCTTCTGAGAGATGTTTTAAGCATTCCCTGTGGGTACGGGTGTCAAAACTGTTGTCCTTAAAATTAAGGACTGGAGGTTGAAAGACTGGGATTAGTCGAGTTGCGTAAAACCTTCTACTGAAATGATGGAAGCATTCCTCTGGCATTCTGTCTATTAAATTAACTTTCAATCTTAATTGCTGAGCTTATTTCCTCGCTACTGGAGTTCTTTAAGAACACAAGGGAAGTGACCTTCACTGATTATTGTATATGTATGACTTGTAATAGTATGCATGCTTGAGAAACCAATTGACAATTTAATGGAAATAAACAACACTATAAAGTCTCTCCTCTCTCCTCAGGTCCATCAACTTGATAGCAGTCTAATGAATCTTTGAGTTATAGCTAAGACCGTAACCATGATGAGAAGATTACGACAATCAAAGGTCGTTAGCTCTTATGGCGTTTCATGAGTTGCAAATAAAACAGTTTGGACAGGATATGAATTTGCTGCATACTTGCGCTCATTACAACGAGGCTAAATTGTTAAGTGTGCCGTAGTTGCCTGTGGGCCAAATCATGATGGGTATATTCACATGTGTCTTCTGGTTGGCAGCAGCTGTCTTCTGCCAATTAGACACTTTGTCTGTTTGTGTGCATGTCTGTGTGTATGCATGCTTGCATTCATCGCCAAATACACCCCAGTTCCCTTTGCCTCACAGGCACTGCTGCCTGAGCCCTGGCAACCCTGACAGTGTTCATACACAAACACACACTAACCTCACATTAGATCCCCCAGTTTCCCCATACCCTCCCCCCACTAGGCCCTGGGTTGCTGTGAGGTAGACAAACACACACACTCCCTCTCTCGTCAATCCAGATCTAATATTGTCTAAATATGGAACAAAACTGGGTGAGGAAGAAAGGGGGAAAGAGTAGCACACGGGAAGGCTAAGATGTTATTGGAAATAAAAGAAAACACAACAGGAAAGGATTTCATGTCAGTATAACAGCATGCCTGTGATAAATTACAACAGATATGATCTCAATATTGCTTTGTCAGACATCATTCGTTGTTTGACATCAGTTTTTAAGTGATGTTCTTGGTTAGATGGGTTAAAGTTGCAGTCTTGAAGATTTTAGTTCTGGCTGACTTGGCAACACAAGAAACAGCAAATGTGGTTTAATTCTACAGATTACAAAAATCTAGGGGTAGCAAAACAAACTATTGGCTTTTCATTAAGAAAGTCAGGAAAGAATTGTCCTTTTTCTGTCATTCTGCGAGCTACTGTTATCTGATTTTATGGTGCACACAGCATGAGCATGCAAACAGCAGGGCACAAGAGAAGGAATTGGTTACCTCACTGAGATTTTGGAGGTGTGCAGCCGGCCACCTGGCGCTCTTCATTAAACAGTTCACTGTGGTTGCACCTTCTTGTTCTGTTGCACAGTGCAATATTTCAAACAGATCCATTGTCAAAAAATATGTAAAGTAACTGATGTCCTATTTTATGTTTACATTTTTGCTGAAAGAGTCAGGTAAGTGCTAACCTTACAGACCTAACACACTGTATTTCTCTTCTTAGTAAAAGTCAACTTGTGTGAAGCTGCAGCTGTAGGAAATGCTCAGTTTGTATTGGAATTTTCTCCAGAAATATCACTACACACACACCGTTTGTTATACTGCAAAGACATAAATATTGGAATATGTCCATCATACTTCCATATTGGAATACTCCCATAGGGTCAAATGCTACCAAATCTTTAAGAAAGCCACTTTAAATTTGAAGCTCCACTGATTCTCATAAGGTTCTGGTTGGGATCTGAATATCTAATGCTTATTATCAGTCAGTGATTTCACCATTTAGATCTATGGAGATTTGGCAGAAAAAGTTCTGTTGTTTGAGGTTGCAGTACGAATGGTTACTATTTTTCTCTAGCAATGGTTGCCAGGTGGTTGTCAACCAGTCTGTAGGGCTGTGTGAATAGGGCCTAACTGTGGAAAGTGACACGTTATAATATCCTTGTTGACTGAACTGATATGACTGGATATGGCTAAATTCAGTGTTCTGCTTGAACTGGCTTTCTTCACTTTTATATGGTCCTCAACAGACTTGTAACATAATGTAACCACAAATCTATGTATAGTGCTATAGGACATAAATTAATGAGTTTTTTGATATAAACTTTCCGGAGCACACAGAGTCTAATTCAGGGGTCTTATGATGTCTAAGAGCTTTTCATAAAATAGTTGGGTATGGCTGCAGTGTTATTGTACCTGCTTCTGGGGGGAAAAAAAGCTTTGTTTACCTCACCTTTAAATGGAAAGAAAATTAGTTTCAAATTTGGAGACACTGAAGCGCTAAAAGCTATTTACAGACTCTTATCACATGCACTATGTGCCAGAGCACTCAATAATGTTTTTAGTCCATTTTATATGACTATAAAAAAAAAAAACTAAGAATTGTAGGTAAACATTCATCAATCCATCAACTGTAAATGCTTATCATTTAACCAAGCTGACATTGGGCAGGGTACAGCCTTGACAGGTTGCCAGACAATAACAGGTCTGACACGCTGAGAGAGACAACCTTTCACACTCACATTCACACCTACAGGCAATTTAGAGTAGCCAATTAATCTCATCTGGATGTCATTGGACTGTGGGACGAAGCTACAGCACCGGCAGGGAACCCACAGAGGTACAAGCAGAAACTCCACAAAGACAGGTCATTGTCATCTTACATACATACAAAGTAATAGTGCAGTTAATGTCAGGGGTCATGTGTAGGAGCAATAAATGTTCAGCATTGCACTTTTTCTGTCTATGCACAAAAAATATTTGATGCCCAATACACTTGACTTTTAACCCCAAAAAAGAAATAATGGATGGATAAAAGCTTGAGTGCTCTTGAGTCTGCTTGCCAGAATGCACTCTTAATCCCAAGGCGAACCACAAGTTGGACAAAACTCACAAGCAAATGTGTGCGCACTAATAAAGACTGTGTGCCAGTTTTGACAGCTGTGTTTGTGTGAAACCTTTGGGCACTGGGACCTTAACCAGGCTGCCTGCCCATCCCTGCTGTTGGTCTGGTTCAAATTGATGCCACACATGCACCCATGAAAAAATTTAAAAAAGCACAAAGAAACACGAAAAACAACTCAAACAACATTGAAAATGTGGGAAGTCTAAAAAATGATAACGTTTTCTGGTTCTTAAAACACCGTCATTCCCCCATAATGGAATAAGGGGACCACTACAGCAACCAACCATCACCATCTCACAAGAAAGAGAGACCCAAAAATGACAGCAGTCTGTTGGAAAGTCACAGCCTGTGCACTACATATCCATTTGAGCTTTTTGGCATGGCGATCTGCTATGATAATGGCTGCCCGGAGGGAGAACTGGCTGGATGGATGGAGCTGTTTTAATCTCAGAGTGGTAGACCTCTGTGACCTTGTCAGGAGGTGTCCTAGGTCTGGGTGACTGACGAGACTCCCCACAGGCACGGCACATAGCAGGGAGCATGACTCGGTACCCTCATGCAGTAGAGACTGGTGTTAAGAGACGGATGAGAGACAGAGTGTGCAGAGCTCATGTCTCAGGCTTAGTTACAAGACAGTGAGAAGCAGCTGCAGAAAGATGCAGGATAAGGTCAGTATATGTCATGAGGAAGAACAAAAAAATAAGAAGAAAGGTACTTACTGGAATTCTCAGCAACAGGCACTTCAAATCTGTGAGACTACAAGACTGAAAAGGGAGATTGTGCCGTAGCCAAGCTGCAATCACTGAAAAAAGAAACCAACGTGGAGGTGCTAACAACTGGAGCTCCTCTAATAGCCACTTGAGGTCAGCCCCAAAATGTAGTAAACCTCAATGCAGAAATAAACATGTTTCTAGTCTGGTACAAAAATTGGTCTCTATAATTTTCATGATAGCTGTATAGGGGTTTTATTTTTATATAACTCCCCCTTTTTAACTTCAATGAAAGCTTAAATTTATGCATAATCAATGTCATGGCACATTGGGTGCTAGCACAGACTGCTAAAGCATCACTTCAGTCCTCAGTCTCACAGGGCTACAGACTGGTCGACAACCCCCTAGCAGAAAAGTGTGTACTTCTTTGCGACCAATTTCACCCAGTGACAGCAAGCAACCTCCCGCAACCACTCGCCAAACAATCAAAGAATACACATTTTTCCCTATCCAATGGGTCATTACCAGGGGGTCATTGGCCCACCTCTAGGCCTGCATAACTGGAGTTTTATAAATTGATTTAACAGCAACTGCTAGCAACCTCCAGCTGCCACAACCAGTTGGGGAATAAAAATGTTTCCAGAGCGACTGGTGGTTGACAGGCAGTTTTGATACATATCAAGAAAGGATGGTATCAGCTTCACTTGAAATGTTTTGTAAATTTCAGCTGGGATCCCATCCAGCCCAGGAGTTTTTCCCCCTTTCAGATTACATATAGCTTTAGATCCAGCTTTAAGGAAGACCAAGAGTCTTCATTTAGGAGTGCAAAGTCTAAAAGGTCAAGAAATTATTTTTGTTGTTACAAAATTGAGGCTGAATACTCTGAGCTACACAAGTTATGACAGGACCTAAGGAAAGTCTCATTCATTTCTCTTGGGTCGGTAACCCCTTTATCTGTTTGGATGGAGTTTAGTGTCTTTTTTGTTTCCTGCTGCTTTATATGCCAAGCAGGAAACCTACCTTTTTCACCCTGTTCATAGTAAGATTGCCTTAGCTTCATCAGACTTTCTGTTGCATTCTCTTTGGATAACATGCTGTATTTACCTTTTAGTTCATCCAATTCCATAAACAGAGATTTTCAAAGAAATCTGTCTCAGTCTCACTTATTCTTTTTTTTTAACGTGTTCTACCTCGAGTCTAGAACATTTGTGCTTAAAACTTACAAGGCTCTCATCTGACCTCTTAAAAAAAACAACTTCTCAATGCACAGCAGCAAATATCTAGTCTGGTATTTTCAAAATAATAATCCATTTGTGCCCCAATCAACTGAATTCTGGATCCTTAAGCCAGAATGACAGATGATGCCATCTTGGAGGGTAATGTAATGATTTAGGTATGTTCAAGATTAAGGAAACCAAGGAATGATGTGAAATCATTATACTATCATACCAGCAGTGTATAATTGTAGACATTAAAGTAGCAGAGATCAAGCAGTAGTCGATTCTGGAAAAGGTCTGGTAAGTACTGGAGTAATAAGAAAAGGTTTTCTGATTAGGATATTCTTCTCTCCATGCATCAATCAAACTGAGTCCTTTAATAAAGTGTAATAACTCCTTTCTAGTCTGGTCATGAACACTATCTATTCCAGTTGATATATCTATATCAGGTTGAAGTCTTAGATTAAAATCTCCCCCTGTGATAAAGGTTCTGGGCAAGGTAGCTAGATACAAGAACAATTGTCTGAAAAATGAGGGGTTGTCCTCATTAGGTCCATACACATTGGCCAGATTCAACCTAACAAAGAATTTCACATTGAATAATTACTCAATCTGGCCATCTCCTCATCACTCTAATTATATCTTAAGGGGTAAGATCTATCTCCTGGAGATAGATTATTTTAGCTTTTAGTTGTCTTATTCTATTCATGAATTGCGTTAGCTTGACAACTTTGTTTAAACCTCTTATATTCCAAGAGGTGAATTGAAGTTTAGAGGACATATGACCTGATATTAACCAAGTTAGGGGGCTGGCAACAAAAAAGTAAAAGACAACAAAAACTAAAATGATAACAACACTGAAAATATAACTGAGTATACTTCCCCAAGTGAAATACACTTTTCCCTCCCATAACGAATGTATCCAGAAGGCCTTGAACAAGAGCTTAGTTACGGAGCCTGACTGGTCCTCCCATGCCATCATCACAGAAAGGAACAGCATGCCTAACAGCCAAAAACAGAACTCCACACAACAGTCCAAGCTAACCCAATTAGTTTGATAGTCTTTAGGGCTACCACCAGGAGACTAACAAGATGCCTTTTCACAACAGAAGTTAGCATACAGCTTACACTGTCCATTTATATTAATATGGTAGCCTTGACATGCAATATACACAGAGTCTGGAAGGATGAACGATCCAATATTGGAGATCTGAAATGGAGAGGGTGACCAAGTCTTTCTTCTCTGCATCGAAGATTTTCTTACTCTTGAGCAGGTCAGCCGACACACTGGGTGATTGAGCAAATGAATGAAGACAGTCCTACATATTTGTTAAATGTGCACGCTGATATCCTGATCAAAAATGACTCCGAGATTCCTCACAGTGTTACTGGAGGCCAAGGTAATGCCATCTAGAGTAAGCATCTGGTTAGACACCATGTTTCTAAGATTTTTAGGACCGAGTACAATAATTTAGAAGCAGAAAATTAGAGGACATCCAGGCCTTTATGTCTTTAAGACATGCCTGTAGTTTAACTAGTTGATCAGTATCATCTGGCTTCAAGGAAAATAAAGCTAGGTATCATCTTCATAGCAATGACAATGTATGCAGTGTGTTCTAATAGTACTGCCTATGAGAATTATGTATAATGTAAAAAGTATTGGTCCCAGCACAGAACCCTGTGTGTGTGTGTGTGTGTGTGTGTGTGTGTGAAGAAGACGCCCCGTTAACATGCATAAATTGGAATCTATCAGATAGATATGATTCAAATCTTTAATCCCAACGTGTGATCTAATCTCCATAGTAAAATATTGTGTTTAACGGTATCAAATGCTGTTTGTAAACTTCACTAATGCTGTTTCTGTACTATGATGCACTCTAAATCCTGACTGAAACCTTCGCAAATGATCAGTAACTGTTTTACAAGAATTTTTGAAATAAAAGGAAGGTTAGAAATCAGTCTATAATTAGCTAAGACAGCTGGATCAAGTAAGGGCTTTTTAAAAAATGGTTTAGTTACTGCCACCTATTAGCCTATTAATAAAGATAGATTAATCATATTAAAAATTAAAGCATTAATTCATGGTAAAGCTTCTTTGAGCAGTCTTGTAGGAATGGGGTCTAAAAGGCACATTGATGGTTTAGTGGAAGAAATTGTTGAAGTTAATGCAAAAAGATCGATAGGAGAAAAAGAGTCTAAGTAAATATCAGCAGTTGTTAAAGCTACTGTACTTAATGACACATCTGTGGGACGGCTGTGAATAATTTTTCCTCCTGAGGCACTCTGTTGGTTAGAATTAAAAAAATATTTAATAAAAATGTAAAATAGTTGGAGCAATACAGCAAGAAAAACCACGATCTAAGCGCATCAACTAGAAAGTCTTCATCAGGGTCTGTTAATATTTTATCTTTAAAGAAATTCATGAAGTCGTGGCTCATTAAGGTTAAAGTGGACATGAAGCACTACATGTATAAAGGCTAATTTACACCATGGAGCCCTGCTCTCAAAAACTGTCATAGATTTAACTCTGTCTGTGAAGTTGGATTTAAGAAATAAGTGTTTAAAGTTAAAGTTTTCAGAGCATGTGTAGCACCATCTTGTACCAGTACAGAATGTGACGTCACCGGGTTGGTTGGTTGGTTGCTGCTAATAGACTTAGATTAGATTATGTTAGCTAACTAGTGACAGAACTGATAACTCAGTGGAAAACAAGGAAACTAAAACTGACAGGCAGTCTAAGGGGGTCACTTTGTACTGCTTCTGGCTGCAGCAATGGGTTTTATGTTAAAAAAAACAAGGATACACTGCCGCGAGGCCAGTTGTAACTAATGGACCCAAGAGCAGAACCAACAAAGACACAAGTGAAAGTTTAACAATCTTTATTTTACATGAGGGAATTAAGTGACAGCTGTGGGAGCATAGAGCAAACTCAGAGGTTCTTTCAGGGAATGAGGGTCCACAGAGGGAAGAGAGGAGACAGAGATTAGTCCAAATGGTCCAAGACTTTTCCACAGAAATAATAGTATAATGAGCTTAGATGCATAAGTGGGTCAAAAATGACCCGGTGAGGTTGTTTTCTTGCAATATCTTCGCAATGAAAAGTTGTTATCATTTCATATTTCAGCTATTCCTCAAAAAAACATGTTATTGATAACATGCCATTTAAATTTTTAACTTACTTTTTTATACATTTTACAAAATCATAGTTTTTGTATTACTATCCCAAGCTTCCATAA